>JAODAL010046905.1:0-30455 GCA_025379985.1 Phyllomedusa bahiana
ATTTCGCCGTTACCCCCCAACCATTGCCTGGCCAAGGTTCTTGGCACCAGCAGCGCTCGGTCTCGTTGCGGAGGGCCCAAGCCCCTGACCTGTGTGGGACGGTCTCCAAGCGTTTTAATTTCAAAACGGCCTGGTTTCTCTGGGACTGCCCCCCCCAACCAGAGGACCTTGGGGGAAAGAACCCGCACTATCCCTGCGGTTTTAAAAAGGGGTGCGCCGGGCCTGAGAGCCTTCGTCCCCCCCAGGGACATCCACCCGATTCCCCAGTGAGCTTTACAGAGTATACGGCCCTTGGGCCGTGCTTACTAGTCCATGGTCGGGGGTCGATGGACTTTTCCGGCCACAGTGCAGCAACCCGGCTTGTTTTAGTGACCTGGGGCCAGGGCGGGATGGCTTTTTGGAAAAAAATCCCTGCTGGAATTGGTTTGGGGGCGGAAAGGGCCATGATGGGGGTGGAACCCTCTGTGCCCACCAGAGGAAAGGCAACATTTCCAGGCCAAAGCCTGGAAAATGCCGAATTCAGGTTTGGCTTTGGGGGTTTGGGTTAAATGTTTCTTCTGCTCCCCAAACCTGGAAGACAAAAGGTGGCGTTTTGGGGGGCTGGCCGCTGTCGGCGTGCGGTGTCAAATGGGGGGAAGGGAAAAGGGGGTTAGGAGGGTCTCTGGTGGTCTGTGGTACTGGGGGAAGGTGGAGGCTCAGCGGGGGGCTGTCCCTTGATTGATCCGAGAGACTGGGCACTGGGGGAACGCTTGGTGGTGGCGGGGAGGCGGAGACAAGGGTGTGCGGGGTTTGGGGGCCCCGGGCCGGGGTTGGCCTTTTTTGGCCAAAGTGTTCCCCTCCATTTCAACTCATGCATTGTTTGATGTGTAGACAGTTGGTGGGGGGTTAACCACTAAGGTTCTTGCTCACTTTGCGTTTACGTCAAGGGGCATATGACATCGTGGGTGAATCGGGGGCTTGGTCAAAAAAGGGCCCCAGGCTTGAAGGTCCTATTTTTGAGGCAAAGCGAGAGCGGGGTTTTGCCCCTGACCGTGGTGGCGGAATCTATACGGACTTTGCGACCCCCCCCCTTTTTGGGGCAAAACCCGTACTGCATCCCCCATGTCTTCCTCCTCGCCCGTGATAAAAGGCTCGCAAGCAAATTTGCGAAAAGACCCTTGGGCCGAAAATGTCGTCATCTCATCAAACACGGTATTTGTCGCCCTGACATTCTGCATCCAGGGTGCGGGTAAAAGAAAGAGGGACTGCAAGGCGTTGCTGACCCCCCGGGATTTTTGCCGATTGACCGGCTTCCCTTCCCCCTTCTGATGGATCGTAACGGGGTCAGAGCAGAGGAAAATCACCCCTTTTTGGGCCTCTTGATCTTTTAACATCCCTTTTGCCCCCAACCGCTTTTGTCACAAAGGGGTCTTTAAAAAAATGGATTACCACGTGGGGGTTTTCAGAGTTGACATTTGGGCTGTTCATGGGGAGGATGGGGTTTGAGGAGAGACATTTGGGGCCCGTACTGGGAGGGAGGAGTAAGACACTGGATAAAAGGTTGCATTAACCACAAAGGACAATTTGGCGACGCGTCGTTACTGGATTCCAGGGCCCTGCCCCGCGATGAAGGCCTGAGGGTCCGAACTACGCCCGTGGCATGGTGTTGTCGCCAGACTGGGAAGGAGCCCCTTTCTGACTCTACTCCATGTCCTAGCCCCCTTTTCGCGCTTACCACTGAATTTCGCTCCTGTTCGAAATATGCAATTTGAGGAAGGTAGGGAAAGATTTTTGGAAAAGTCTCTTATTAAAAGACGGAAAAACCGTATTACAAATCCCTCAAACAAAACAAAATTGTGGATTCAAAAATAACTGAAAGTAGATTATCAAGTAACAAAGCTGGCCCGCGCCAAAGTAAAAAAAACAGGTTTTCTGTAATTGGGATTCGGATAAATAAAAGGTTTTTTTTTGGCACCTAAAAAATTTTAACCCGTGGTAACTTTCACAATTTTTGGATTTAAATTTAACTGCAAGGTGGCTTATAACAAATTGGGGTGGGCCAAAAATGCATAAAAAAACGTATTGTAATTTTAAATTGGGGTAATTTAAAGGTATTTTTTTGGGACCTATCCCAAATTTACCCGTGGTGACTAAAAAAATTGCAGTTTCCCATTTAAATGCAAGGGGCCTCAATCGAACAAAGCTGTAGTGCACCAAAATCAAAAAACAAGTAAACTGTAATGTATTCGGATAATAAAAAGGTTTTTTTTTTGGCCCTATCAATTTTACCTGTTTGGGAACTACACAATTGTGGATTAAATTTAACTGCAAGGTGGCTTATCAACAAAAATTTGGGCTGGGCAAAAGTTTCAAAAAAACCCCGTATCTGTAAAGTTTTTGGATAAAAAAAGGTATTTTTGGCCCTATCAATTTTTACCCGTGGTGCTAAAAAAATTGCTTTTATTAAAATTTTAATGCCCAAAATAGAAATATTTAACAAAGCTGGGGCCCGCGCCAAAGTGAAAAAAAAACCCATCAATTCCCCTTTTGGGGGACTTTCAAAAAATTTCTTTTATTCAAATTTAACTGCAAAGTAGAAATATTTAACAAAACTGGCCCGCGCCAAAATGAAAAAAAAACTATCAATTCACCTTTTGGGAATAAAACATTGGGAGTTTTCACTATTTAAGTGAAAAGGGGCCCTTTAATGAACATAGCTTGTAGTGCGCCAAAGTCAAAAAACCTATTGAAAAATTTTTTCGGATTTTACAATGTTTTTTGGCACCTATCAACCTGTTTCTGACTTTTTTGGTTCTAATTTATTTAATTTAAAGGTGGATTTTATTTAAACAAAGGTGGAAAGGGCCCAAAAAAATTTTAAAAGAACCCATCTGAAATGTATAAATTTATAATAAAAATGGGGGTTTTTTCACCTAAAAAAAAAAGACCTGCGTTTCTAGAAAAAATGTGTATCCCTTTTAAATTCAGGTGCCCCAAAAATCCCGGGCAAAAATTTCAATAGAAAATGTTTTAAAAATAAACTATTTCAATTTTTTACACTTTAAATTTGGTGAACTTTTTTAGTATTCTTTATAGGCTTGTCTGTGTTCGCCCCCTGGGGGCCCCCCTCCCCCTCCCCCCCCTGTCCCTTTTCAGCGTTTGTTTCTCTTTAAAATTCTCTACCCAATATATAAAAAATTTTCCCAAACTCTAATCTAATAAATTTTTAAAGGATCAAAAGCTAATTTAAAAGAGGTTTTTTCTGTGAAGAAAATTTAAAAATTTTTGCTGAGCTGTTTGGACCCCAAACAGGCGCAGTCCTTTTTGTCTGAGACTGGGAGAAGGAGGCCCCGAAACAGGAAACGTGTTTATGTTAAAAAAAAGGGGGGGTCAAAGTGAAATTTTTTTGAAAAACGAAAAACCAAAACACATCCCAGTCATGACGTTCGCCCCCACCATTCCAAAACCCCGCCCCTATTCTGTAAATTTATTTGTGGCCGCCAAAAATTTTCAGGGGCGCCCAAAAAAAGGGGACCCATTTTTAATAGGTGATGCACCCGTTTTTAACCTAAAAATTTTGCATTTATCTAAAAAATCCCAAACACCATAAAAAATGTGGATTTAAAATTTTTCGATTTAATTAAACGGGTTAAAAACAGTCCCGGACGACCAAGTTTACCTTTTTTTGATGATGTTTATGACATTGCGGATCCAAAGTGGGGCCCTTTTTAAACCGAATTTGCTTTTCGGGGGCGTTATCATTTCACGAGGAGGAAGACGGGGGGGGTTGTGTCAATTTTTGGGTCCCGCCTCCAAAAAAAGGGGAAGGGGGCCCGGGCGCAGAAGTCCGCTGGAAAGGGTTCCGCCACCACGGTCAGCGCAAACCCGCTTCGCGCTTATCGGGAGTCAAAAAGGGCCAGGACCTCTCAAGGGCCCCGGGGCCTTCTTTGACCAAGCCCCTGATTCCCCAGTGATGTCATTTGCCGCCTATGCCGTAAACGCATAAGTAGAGGCAAGAACCTTAGGGGGTTTTAACCACCCCCAAACATGTTAGTCACATGCAGCGAAATGCATGAGTTGAAATGGAGGCAACACTTGGCCAAAAAAGGCCCAGACCGACGCCGGGCCTCCAATCACTTTCAAAACCCTCTGTCTCCGCCTCCTCCTCCTCCGCCACCACCAAACGTTCCTCAGCTGCCCCTGTCTTTTTTTTGCATCTAACAAAGAGACCTGCAGTTACTAGAAAAGATGTGTATCCTATAAGTTCAGGCTGCCCAATATCCAGGAAATATTTCAATAGAAAACTCCTCCTCCTCCGCCACCACCAAGCGTTCCTCAGCTTCCCATGTCTTTTATTTTGCATCTAACAAAGAGACCTGCAGTTACTAGAAATGATGTGTATCCTATAAGTTCAGGTGCCCAATTCCAGGAAATATTTCAATAGAAAACTGTCAGATCAGGGATCACCCTCCGCTTAAAGCTCCACCTTTGCCCGAGTACCCAGCACCCAGGGGACCCATCTACCCCTTCTCCTTCCGCAAGTTTGACGACCTGCACGCCATACAGCGGCCAGTTTTGCAGCTAGCCTTCTGTCTTCAGGTTTGGGGAGCAGAAGAAACAACTTTAACCCAAACCATCCCAAAAGCCAAAAGCCTGAATGTCGGCTTGCCAGGCTTTTGGATTGGAAATGTTGCCTTTCGTCTGGTGGACACAGATGGGTTCCGACACGTCATGGCCCTTCCCTTTGCCCTCAATACCAGATGCCGAGCGAGCTTTTTCTTTGCCAGAAAAGCCGTCCCTGCCCTGGCCAGCCACGTGTCATCTAAAATTTCAAGCACGTTGTCTGCATCTTTTGGCCGGAAAGTCCATTTGACCACGACACATGGATTTAGTAAGCACGGCCAAGGCCGCTATATCTCTGTGACAGCTCACTGGGTGAGCTGGGTGGAGGGTCCCTGGGGGTGACGGTGGCTTCAGGCTCGGCGCGACCTCTTCAAAAACCGCAGGGATGGTGCCGGGTTCTTTCTCCCAAGGTCCTCTGGTGGATCACGTGCCCAGAGAAACCAGTCGTGTTGAATTAATCTGTCTTGGAGACCGCCCACACACAGGTCAGGAGTGTGGACAGCTCTCCGCAACGAGGCCAGCGCTGGCTGGGTGCCAAGAACCTTGTGCCAGGAAAGGGTTTGGTGTGCGATAACAGGCGAAATCTGCTGGCCGCCCTTAAGATGGGTAGGCTGGGGCACAATCCCTTGCCTGGAAACATGTCAGGGAACCTTGTCGTCCAGAAATTTCTAAAGAGCTACCCGGGTCTGGACTGCCTGCTGAGGAGGGCCGAAGTTTAAGTTCGCACTTCCCCCGTTCGCCCCTTTGCTTCGTCCCGCCTGGCTGTGTTGCAGGTCAGCTCGGCCTCCCCATCAACCGTCTCATTGTTGACGTGGCAACACGCTGGAATTCCCCCTCCACTTGCTCCAGCGATTGTGGCAGGCAGCGCATATGCCATTACGCAGTACAAAGTGACACATGGCCTGACAAGCAGCGGTGGGACCTCGGGGTTTTTGAGCCACCGAGAGTGGAGGCAGGTGAAAGAGCTCTGCACCATCCTTGCCAGTTTTGAAGAAGCCACCAAAATGGTCAGTGCGGGACAATGCCCTTGTCGCAATGAGCATTGTGGTGATCTAGTTCTGGAACGATCGTTGGACACTCTGAAAAAAACAGGTCAGCCAGCGACGGAGGAGGGACGGACACAGATGCGGACACGGCGCCTTTTCTCCGTCAAATCCACAAGGCCCGACAATTTCACAATTTCATCGGTCTTCATTAGGCAGGGGTTCAGGGTCCAGAGCTAGTGCAAAGTGGCGCATCAGCTCTCAGGGTGCATCATCTCAGGCAAGTCAGGGTTGTGTTGAAGCTGTGCCGGAGGCAGCGGAGGAGGAGGAGGAGGAGGAGGAGATATTCCTAGACACTGACATTACCGACGTCCCTGCCTTGGAAAGAGGTTGGCGCGAATTTGAGGCGGAGGAGGAAGTGGGGGAAGATCAGTTTGCTAGTTCCCCTCGACCAGAGGCTTGGGAAACCCAGGGCTCATCTCTCACATGAGTTTCTTGGATGCTCCATTTCCTCCAAATGATCCTCGCATTAAGGCCATCAAAATGAACAACAGTTACTGGGTGGCCACCTCTGGATCCCCGATACAAAACAAAACTCAGAACTTTCCTTCCACCCACCCAAATAGAGAGTAAAATGCGGAAATGGGAGACCTTGTGATTTATTAATGGAGGGCATCTGTTGCGTCTGCTTCCGTTCCCCAAATGTCACGGTGGAAAAAAAAATTTAGCGACGTGACAGCAGTAGAGTGCCAAGTAGCCGTTGTGGCAGCCGCAGAGGCAAGGTGGCAGAAGCCTAATGGGTGACCTTGGCAATCTTTGTTTACCACCTCAACAACGCCCTGCAATGCAGGGGACAATTCCCAACACACAGAGACCGCTTAAGATCATGGTGGCACGACTATCTGAGTCTCAACCGATGTTTTTGTATGTGTTCCGGACCAATAGACTTCTGTGTATCAAATTGGACGAATGGCCCGAGCTGGCTCGCCCGCCATAGAGGTGTTGTCTGCCCATCAGCCAGCGTCATATCTGAGCGGACCCTTCAGCACGGCTGGAGGAGTCATTACAGAAAAAACGGCATCCGGCTTTCCCCAGATAATGTGGATCGTTTGACTTTCATCAAGATGAATCAGGCATGGATCTCTGATGATGTTGTGGCCCCAATTGCCCAAATTCAACGATTAGTTGCCGGTCTACTTCCATTCCTCTTCAAACAGAAATGGTGATCTTGAATTTTTTTTTAAAATGATCATTTCTTTCTGCAAAATTTTTTTTCTTTTTCCCAAAGTTCATTTTGCTGGTTTTGCTGTGAGGAGACTGTAAAAGACAGCAAGGTTTCATGACAACACGTATTCCATTTTTCACTTTATCATTAGAAGTTTTCGCATTGTCATGGTTTTGAGGTCATGTTTTCTGTGAGATTTCAGCTATTAATTATGGTCCTTTGGAACAGAAATGTGGCTTTTAAGTGGCATTTCTCCCTCACATTTTTTAATAGTGGCTGGAAGTCATATTTATAATTTTTTTTGGGGTCATGTAGCTGTGAGATACAGCAATAATCATGGTCCTTTGGAACAGAAAATGTGGCTTTTAAGTGGCATTTCTCCCCCACAATTTTTAAAGTGGTGAGAAGTCATATTTATAAATTTTTTTGGGGGCATGTAGTGTGGTTTACGCAATAATCATGGTCCTTTGGAACAGAAATGTGGCTTCTAAGTGGCATTTCTCCCTCACAATTTTAACAGTGGCTGAGAAGTCTTTTTATTTAAATTTTTTTGGGGCATTTCTGCTTTGAAATGCAGCAATACTACAGGTCCATATTATAAAAAAATGTTGTTTCTAACAGACATTTGTTCTTCACAATTGTCCAAAGTGGTAAGGTTTATGCTTTGAATTTTTGGGGGCATTTTGCTTTGAAATGCAGCTATACTAACGTTCCTATTATAAAAAAAAATATGTTTATAAAAGACATTTTTTATTCTCAATTGTCCGAGGTGTCTCAAGGGTAATGCTTTGAATTTTTGGGGGCATTTTGCTTTGAAATGCAGCAATACTACAAAGGGCCTATTATAAAAAATTATTGTTTCTAACAGACATTTGTTCTTCACAATTGTCAAAAGTGGCTCAAGGGTGATGGTGCTGTCAGAAACAGGAATGGTAGGACACTGTTTATAGACACATATTGCAAAATGACTTGTTTTTGCAAGATCTTTTTAAAATAGCTATCAATCCCTGTATTGAGACAAACCCCTTTAATACAATTAAAAAAGAGAAACAAAAAACCCCTGGTGGGATTCCATCCCTTTTTTTAAAAATGTGTTTTTAGAATTAAACTACTAAAAAACTTGCATGTACAAAATAGCTGGTAAAAAAATTCCTTGATTTGTACAAGGGAGGTACAGGAAAACTTGACCAGATGTAGGTTATTCAGAGGACATGGAGTAGGAGCACGGACAGAGAACAAAGTACAGAGACAATTTTTCCCCCAGCACGTTGAGTTAAAATAAGAAAAAGAATGCCCAAGAAAAAGGGCCCCTGGGTGTAACAGGAGCGTTAACCACCAGTATTTCCAAGTGAAGCTCAATTGGTCCGCACTCATACGGAGGGGCAAGCGCTACCCAGGACAGGGACAGTATATTTCCGGCACTTTTTAATCTGTGGGTCAGACAGGTTTAATGGTCATTCTGCGGGTACAGGACAGATATAGTTAATGTCCGTTCAACTAAAATGGTGGTTCAAAGACTCCTTTTCCAGCACTTTTTAAATGTGGGGGTATTTTCAGGTTTGGGGTCATGCTGTGGCCCAGGGGCATGTATAGTCAATGTCCAGTTCAACTAAAATGTGGTTGAAAGACTCCTTTTTCCGGCACTTTTAAATCTGGGGGTCATGCAGGTTTGGGGCTCATGCTGTGGCCCAGGACATGTATAGTCAATGTCCAGTTCAACTAAAATGTTGGTTGAAAGACTACTTTATCCGGCAATTTTTAAATCTGGGGTCAAGCAGGTTTGGGGTTCATGCTGCGGTCCAGGACAGGGATAGTCAATGTCCAGTTCAAGTAAAATGATGGTTCAAATCATACTGCCTTCTGGCACTTTTTAATTTGTGGGTGATGCAGGTTTAAGGGTCATGCTGTGGTACAAGACAGGGATAGTGAATGGTGTGTGATTTTTTTTCTGTGGCTTTTATAACCTAAGTGTGTTGCCTAAGATGTAACACGTATCCATTTGACTGTTGTGGATGTTAATCCCAGCTTCTCCAGCCCTGTTTGGGTGTAAGAATGAAGGTGTTGTTGCTCTCCCATAGACTTTAATGGTCATCGCTCATAATCGACCACTCACTATCGACTATATTGTCGATGATGGTCGACTATCGACCAATGTCGATGGCCAACGCAATCGCTCAACACTAGTAAACACCATAAAATAAAGAGAAATAACAAGGCATGATTGCGATTTATGCATCCCCGTATACTTAACAAAGCATACAAATTAAATGCTACCCATAAAAACAAACACAACAATAGGACCCATCTTGGTGAAAAAAAAATTACAGAGCTATGTAGCTTAAAAAAACAAAAAAAAATGAAGGCAGATGAAATGTGAGGAGGAAAAACTAATAACAAAATGGCATTAATAGGGGCTTAAATGTGTAGTCCCATTTCTAAAAAGGATCCGATTGTCAGGATGAGTTAAAAAACATTTAAAAAATTCTTACTTCACCTGTAAACCCCAGTCTGTTCATGCTGCTCCTAATGCTCCCCACTTATAATGTCACATTCAGGGCAACATCTATGAATAGGGCTGCGCCAGATATCTGGTGTCTTTTCAGCCCGATATCAGGCTCAGCCCCTCGTTCACTCCATTTTTAATGTGCAGCACGCCATTATCGGGCACATTACATTGCACCCACGGCACTTTTTAATGCGCCTGATTTCGGAGGCATGCAGGAGGCGTATGAAGCTATAGATTTATGCCATTTCTACTCACATTACTGCTGGAACAGGTAGACCACTTTCAAAGTGGAATACCTAAGTCAGAAATGTCACCCTAGTGCTAGAATGCGCCTGATTTATGACCCGCTATAGAGCAGGTTCATAAATCAGGCGCATTCTAGCCTATTACTAGGCATATGAAATTTGGCGTCAAATACATGTCGCCCTCAATGTTTATGTGATGCCACAACCAATCACTGACCTCATAGGCCATGTGCAGCTCAAAACAATTGAAACTAGCAATTGGTTGCAGTTAGAGATGGGCAAATTGATTCTAACGAAGTGGAATTCGTTTAGAATTTCAGGAAAACTTCGGTTCTGAACGAAGTCAAAGTTTGGGGTAATTTGCGTGAACGAAGTGTGCTTTTAATTGATAAAATGGCTGCGAGCACATGGCATTACATGGTGCAAAGAACTCTGGGAGGAAGAAGGGCATAACCTACATGACATGTGCAGAGATTAAGCCAGAGACCGGTGGGATTCTGTGACGTCACCGCACTATATAAGTCCGGCCGCGACACTGGGAGCTCATACCGCTCTCACTGTACTGAGTAGGGAAGGTGCTACCACGGCTGCTTATGATATCTCTTACTAAAGAACTCATTTTTATACAGCGATTTTTGGGGGGTGTCACAGCTTGTCTTAGAGACTGCTTCTCTTACGTTCTAATTCTGATTTTGTGTGGTATTGGAACTGAAGTCCAGTGTGTGTCCAATGCAGCTGCATATACATGTTAATGCTATCTGCTCAGAGCACATTGAATATCCAGGGGTTATCTAAGCCTGTTCCTGTTGTATTCATTTAAAGAAACAGGATTTTTACAATCCAAATACCACTTCATTTTTGGTTGCTCAATTCTTTTGCGCAATTTACATCCAGGGGTTAATTAAGCGTTGTTCTGCTGTTGTGGTCACTAAAAGAAACCGTCTTTTTCACCGCCAAAAAAGACATTTTTCCTGTAGCATAATTCATAACCGAAGGTTCATTACAAATTTTTCTCTTGTTATGTACCGTAAAATACACGCCATTGTAACACGCTACAAAGCTGGTAGCTTTTGGTTGCTCAATTCTTTTGCGCAATTTACATCCAGGGGTTAATTAAGCATTGTTCTGCTGTTGTGGTCACTAAAAGAAACCTTCTTTTTCACCGCCAAAGAAGCAATTTTGCCTGTAGCATAATTCATATCCGAAGGTTAATTAAGCCTGTTTGTGCTTTTACATTCAGTAAAATACAGTGTTTTTAAACGACACATACAAGTAAATTTTTCCTGGCCATTTGTGGAGCGCAATTTATATCCAAGGGTTACCCAAGCTTGTTACTGGGTTCATTTGGAGTCAAATACAGGGTGTGTATTTATCATATACAGATATCTTCATCAAACAGTGTCTGTACATTTTAGAACAAACAGTATGTCAGACAGAGAGGTGGCAGGCTCTTCACCTGCGAGTGGCAGTGGCACAAACATTCTTGGAGCAGGCCCAGGTCGCAGCACAGCAAGGGGACGTCGCAGCAGGGGTCACTCGGTGAGGCCAGAACTGCCGGTGTCATCTAGCGGCCGTGTGTTGTTCAGCAACCCAATGGTTCTTGATTGGTTGACTAGGTCATCCACTTCCTCCCAGATGACATCTGACAACGCCAGCCAAGAGTCGGTGGGAACGTCAGACACAACCCTTAGTTGGCATGGCCAGAAGCGAGTCAGGGGCCCTCACCTGTCCTCAACCCGCCTCTGTCCCATCTGGTTCCCTCAGCCAGAGATCTACTATGTGGTCTGGGCTCAGCGCCACTATTTAGCGAGGATGAACAATTTGAGGAGGGCAGTTATCAGCTACGTGGCAGCGAAGATTTGGGGCCTATATGCCCTGCTTCTTGCAGTAGGCGGCAAAGTATAGATGTGGAGAGTGGCATGGGAGGTCATGGTGTGAGGGGTCAGCCTCTGCATACCAAGACCGGTGATGAGGACAGCAGTGATGATGAAACACAAATCGATGATGATGTACTTGGGAGCCGGGTGAAGCAAGGGCTTCATCATCGTCAGGAGAAGAGCGCGTCAGCTTGCGCATCAGGCAGCGGCGCAGCCAGCAAGTGGGTTGTTTATCCGTGAGTCAGCAGGGTAGCAGCAGTGTGAGGTCAGGAGCCAAGCGGCCACAAGGTAGAAAACCCACTTTGCAGGGCCAAGAAAATAGCAGCACAGGGGCTCAACGAGGCAGCGGCGGTAGTAGTCACTCAGTGCGGAGCGTTGGCGGTAAAATCAGCTACTCTGCGGTGTGGCAGTTCTTTGCTAAGACACCAGAGGAGCCGAATATGGGTATATGTAGAATCTGTGGGCAGAAAGTGAAACATGGCCAGGAAGCTAACGTTGGCACCACGGCCCTGCGTCAACACATGCAGCATCACCATCCGATGGCCTGGGAGAAACGTGGCTCAGATGTGGTGGTCCATCCTGCTGCCGCAGCAGCAGCAGCGGCCAGTGGCACGCATGCCATTGCAGCCAGTCAAGGCTCCACCACCTCTGCAGAAGGGAGCTGTTTCTCTTTGACATCATCTCCCGGTCCAGATGCTCCTGCTCCTCGCTACTCGTGGCGCCAGCAGTCATTCAGCGAGGCGATTGCAAAGAGACAACAGTATGCGTCCAACCATCCTAAGGTGCAGCAGCTGACCGTGCTCCTGTCCAAGTTATTGGTACTGCAGTCCCTCCCTTTCCGAATGGTGGATTCTGCACCATTCAGAGAACTAATGGAGATGGAGCGTTCCAAGCCGTAATTTCTTTTCCAAAAAGGCAGTACCAGCCCTTCATAAATATGTAGAACAGAAGGTGGGCCAGGAGCATGCTGTTGCTCCTGCCGCCGTCACCTCCACTCTCTGTCATTGTGCCACTCTGTGGAATACTACTGTTTTGCCACCTCCAGAATGTCATTGTGCCACTGCCTGACCTCATGCTGCTGCCGTCACCTCCAGTGTCTGTCATTGTGCCACTCTGTGGCCTACTCCTGTTTTTGCCACCTCCAGAATGTCATTGCATGACCTCATGCTGCTGTGGCTGCCGCCCTCACCTCCACACTCTGTCACTGATGTTGCCACCTGAGCTCTCAGCTTGTTTTTTTCCAGCTGCCACTGCCATGACTTTATCAGGCGGAATGCCCGCTTTAGTTTTTTGGTCAGTTTTGCCCTCTTAATTGCCCAGGGAATTTTATAGTGAAGCGATTCTAAGAGCGGTGGCAGTCATGTACGTGTCATACTAAAACACAACATTGTATGAAGACCAAACCAAGCTCTCTCTGCATATTTAAGCATGGCACAACGTTCTACAACACCCTGCAGGCTCTGTGCAGCCTGGAAATAGTTGTTTTTTAACGCGATTCATCCCAAAGTAATTCGGACCGAAACAAATTTTGTCGGAAAATTCGCCAAAGTCACCGAATCGAATTTTTGAGAAATTCGCCCATCTCTAGTTGCAGTGTCAAATGACCGATGAAAGGGATGTAATTGGCATAAAGTACCAGGAGCAGAGGTGGTGCTGAAAAACACTGTCCTTCACAGGTGTGTTAAAGGGGTTTTCCCATCAAACACACTGATTGTATATTGATAGGATGTGCCATCAATGTGTGATAGGTACTGAAACCTGCATTTTTCTCCAGAACAGGCCCCTAAAAGTCATTTTTTCATATAAATGGATGACTTTCAAACTGCTGAAATTCCAATGACAGTAGGTATGCTGTCACCTAATGTTCACTCTGCACTTGTTCCCTATGGGAAATGAAGTAGTCGCCCTGACATGGACGGCCCCACTATCAGGTGACTTATTACGTCACTACCAAAACTCTACAGAGAAAAAGATACCTAGAAAGATGAGTAAAACACGATATACATTACTGAAAAAAGAGATAGACAGTATCCAGCTACCAAGACCCAACATGTTTTCCGCTATTTCAGATACCATGATTCCTCAGGAGACCTGGCGGTGGAATTGGTCGGCATTACATGCTCATGCATATATCTAACAAATATCAAATAAAACCTCAAGGTATATGAAAAACCTGGGACTCTTAGTTTACAGTATTTGATCAAAGATTGTATTAAGCTCACCTCCCAAAACGTCAAGGGGATCCCAGAGCAGGTGAGTCCCTACACTAAATATACTTCCTCACTAGGCGTCAATCCAGACTGCAATTTCAGGGAATGGTAGGAACCACCAACTGGGTCATCCTGCACTGGTTAAAAAGAGGCAGCTGTGTGCAGCAAGCCAATGAGATTACCAATCTCAAATGAACTACAAAACATACTGAAGCTGTGCACATCTAAAATATATTCTGAAAAACGTAAGCATAGGTGCACACTAAAAAGGCAATAGCATATATCTAACAAATATAACCTCAAGGTATATGAAAAACCTGGGACTCTTAGTTTACAGTATTTGATCAAAGATTGTATTAAGCTCACCTCCCAAAACGTCAAGGGGATCCCAGAGCAGGTGAGTCCCTACACTAAATATACTTCCTCACTAGGCGTCAATCCAGACTGCAACCCAGTTGGTGGTTCCTACCATTCCCTGAAATTGCAGTCTGGATTGACGCCTAGTGAGGAAGTATATTTAGTGTAGGGACAACCTGCTCTGGGATCCCCTTGACGTTTTGGGAGGTGAGCTTAATACAATCTTTGATCAAATACTGTAAACTAAGAGTCCCAGGTTTTTCATATACCTTGAGTGTTTTATTTAGTCTTTAGTGTGCCACTGATATTTGTTTAGATATATGCTATTGCCTTTTTAGTGTGCACCTATGCTTACGTTTTTCAGAATATATTTTAGATGTGCACAGCTTCAGTATGTTTTGTAGTTCATTTGAGATTGGTAATCTCATTGGCTTGCTGCACACAGCTGCCTCTTTTTAACCAGTGCAGGATGACCCAGTTGGTGGTTCCTACCATTCCCTGAAATTGCAGTCTGGATTGACGCCTAGTGAGGAAGTATATTTAGTGTAGGGACTCACCTGTCTGGGATCCCCTTGACGTTTTGGGAGGTGAGCTTAATACAATCTTTGATCAAATACTGTAAACTAAGAGTCCCAGGTTTTTCATATACCTTGAGGTTAGTCTTTAGTGTGCCACTGATATTTGTTAGATATATGCTATTGCCTTTTTAGTGTGCACCTATGCTTACGTTTTTCAGAATATATTTTAGATGTGCACAGCTTCAGTATGTTTTGTAGTTCATTTGAGATTGGTAAATCTCATTGGCTTGCTGCACACAGCTGCCTCTTTTTAACCAGTGCAGGATGACCCAGTTGGTGGTTCCTACCATTCCCTGAAATTGCAGTCTGGATTGACGCCTAGTGAGGAAGTATATTTAGTGTAGGGACTCACCTGCTCTGGGATCCCCTTGACGTTTTGGGAGGTGAGCTTAATACAATCTTTGATCAAATACTGTAAACTAAGAGTCCCAGGTGTTCATATACCGTGAGGGTTGATTTAGTCTTTAGTGTGCCACTGATATTTTGTTAGATATATGCTATTGCCTTTTTAGTGTGCACCTATGCTTACGTTTTTCAAGAATATATTTAGATGCGCACAGCTTCAGTCTGTTTGTAGTTCATTTGAGATTGGTAATCTCATTGGCTTGCTGCACACAGCTGCCTCTTTTTAACCAGTGCAGGATGACCCAGTTGGTGGTTCCTACCATTCCCTGAAATTGCAGTCTGGATTGACGCCTAGTGAGGAAGTATATTTAGTGTAGGGACTCACCTGCTCTGGGATCCCCTTGACGTTTTGGGAGGTGAGCTTAATACAATCTTTGATCAAATACTGTAAACTAAGAGTCCCAGGTTTTTCATATACCTTGAGGTTTTTATTTAGTCTTTAGTGTGCCACTGATATTTGTTAGATATATGCTATTGCCTTTTTTTAGTGTGCACCTATGCTTACGTTTTTCAGAATATATTTTAGATGTGCACAGCTTCAGTATGTTTTGTAGTTCATTTGAGATTGGGATTCTCATTGGCTTGCTGCACACAGCTGCCTCTTTTTAACCAGTGCAGGATGACCCAGTTGGTGGTTCCTACCATTCCCTAAAATTGCAGTCTGCGTAGAAGCTAGTGAGGAAGTATATTTAGTGTAGGGACTCACCTGCTCTGGGATCCCCTTGACGTTTTGGGAGGTGAGCTTAATACAATCTTTGATCAAATACTGTAAACTAAGAGTCCCAGGTTTTTCATATACCTTGAGGTTTTATTTAGTCTTTAGTGTGCCACTAATGTTTGTTGGATGTATGCTATTGCCTTTTTAGTGTGCACCTATGCTTACGTTTTTCAGAATATATTTTAGATGTGCACAGCTTCAGTATGTTTTGTATTACATGCTCATGATAGTGCGATACTGGTAGTTAAATTGCAGCCATTAGGTCTCCAGAGAAACCCTGGTATCTGAAATAGGGGGGAAAGTATTGGGTTGTGGCAGATGGATGCTGTCTATCTCTTTTCAGTAATTATTATTTTTTACTTCTCTCTATGTACCTTTTTCTCAGCACTTATCACACATTGATGGCATACCCTATCAATATTTTATTAACGTCGTTGGTGGTACAACTTGTTTAATTTCTTATTTCTGTTTTTTACCCCTTCCTACCTGCAAACCTTTCTTTTTTTTAAAGAATGGACAACCCCTTTAAATCATAGGTCATTTCCTGATTATACACACCCTATTATGCATATTTAGACACAGGCAGTACAAATCAAACATATAGAATATTTTTTTTTATTGAGAATTGCATGCAGACAACGTTGAACAATTTGATAAAACAGATTTATTGCCTATTACCAGTTAACTCCATTTATTAAAGCACTTGAATTTGAATGATTTCTGTGTAGTTCATTATCTAATCCACCTCCATAACTAAAAACTTTATTGATCCACATGACAGGCAGAGGATGCTATTATCTACAGAATAGCATGCAGTTTATCAAGAGGAGTAAAGATGCCTAACCCATGTATGAAGGGACCGTATAAATCATTAAGTATAATTAATGGGACTCGGTAAGTGTCTCTTTATGGGGATCAGTAGCACAAACGTGAGATTGTGGCTGGATTTTTTTATGTGTATTTTCAATTCTTCTGTTTAAATCCTTAAATAATATAATTTAGACTATAAATATAGAAGAAAACTAGAAACAGACTTTTACAGTAACAATTGATCTTATCACCATTGTACATGTAATTATATGTAGGCAAGTAAAATCTATTTAGTATTTATCAGCATGCAACAGGAGGTGGAAAAGGCCACATCCATGAATAATTACAGGTGAAGAGGTTAATGTTTAACAGGACCAAAACTTGCCCGGATATAATGTAATTGCTGCACAATGGCTATAATTGGAGAGCAAAGTAGAAATATTCCATAAGTTCAAGATGGCAATTGTCCATAAGGTATATAGACGCTCTGTAATAAACTATGATGGATTGTTCTTGGCTATTTTAGAATGTTTTTCAGCTCCCTTTAGCACTATGGCTCAGGATCGATCATAACCTCTGCACCATATATAAATATACTTCTAGCACTGATCATCATCTCAGGTTTTGGACATGAGGAATCTTTTCACCTAATTGGCCAGCTGGGATTACCATATAAATGTTCTTCACCATATAAACTCAGAACTGTCACTTGAAAGCCAGATCATTAGACAGAAATTCATCTATTTTGCGATGAGGGTAAATTTACTGGAAAAGGAAATTTTACCCATGATGGTTACTAGTGAAAGAAAACAAGGGAGACCAAAGGCTCCTTGGTTGGATACCATCAAAATGACTTGGTAATGAACGTCAAGTAGTTGAAAGAAGCTAAGAAAAACAGGGAAGCATGACAGGAACTTGCCTACAGAGTATCTGGGGGTCAGAATGGATCGAAGAAATGTCTACTCAACGTTCCAATTGTAACCTTGGCGCTTGTTTTGCCAATGATTTGTGTGGGTCGGTTACGGCTTTAAAGAAGGCAACATCCAATGCTTTATTTACTTTATTATATGAAGAATTTAGTGATTACATAAAACTACAAGAAGATAGTGTGATATTGTGTATACTTTTGCATAATATAGATTACAGAAGCAAAGCACGTATTTACATCATATAAGTAACAAAGGTAAAGCACAAACACCCATCTCCTGCCCCAGAGCTCCTGAACCTGACTACGGTGGGTCCACCGGATGAATGCGATAAGGCAAAGCACTCACACTTGTCACTAGTGAGTACAATACCATAAAACAATCCAACCCGTCTCCCCCCACAGATTCCTCCAGTGCCTTATGGCAGGTCCATGAGCTAATACAATACTGCATTATTTCCACTGCATGCTGTAAAGCACCTAAATTTATCTCCGGCCCCAAGGACCAGTTAGCATCACAATCGCAGGTCCTATAAACTCAGTACAGTACAAGAGTTAACTTACCTTTAAAACACCTAAATCATTCTCATGCCCCAAGGACCAGTAGCATCCACTATAAGCAGTCCCTTTAAATCCAGCACAATACAAAGGTTAACATACTCACACGCGCACTTTCACACAGGGTTTCAAGACGGCCTTATCTCCATCCGCGAGAAAGCCACAGCCGTGAAAGCCGAAGATCACTGGATCTACAATACACGGGCGTCCCCCCCGGTCCTAGATGGCTCTGATCCACAGCCGTGTTTCTCTGG
Organism: Phyllomedusa bahiana; assembly: GCA_025379985.1. Classification (NCBI taxonomy): domain Eukaryota; kingdom Metazoa; phylum Chordata; class Amphibia; order Anura; family Hylidae; genus Phyllomedusa; species Phyllomedusa bahiana. The sequence goes on from JAODAL010046905.1 coordinate 18,254, forward strand.
CTTCTTACTCATTTGAAAACAAGTGCCGGCGTAACCAAGTGTCACGCATGCTGCCAGATCCATATTTTTCCAGTAAAAGTTCCCCTTTCAGATGGCGTCCTCAGAGGTTAACCTGGCACTGGAAAAACCCATCACTTTCCCTGGCCCTAAACCATGAACACCTGTGGCCCATGGATTTCTCTCATAAACATCGCTGGTAGTAAATTTTGTTTACACCACACAACGACTGTGGCTACCGGTTCGACGCTCCCACAACAACAAAGTCATGTGAGATCCTGGATAACAAACCTCTATGTTAAGTATACCCTGCTTCTCAGTACACATCCACAAGAAGTTAGGAAAACTTACAGCTCAAGATCAATTATTCTTAAAGGAGATACTGACAATATGGATTCCGGATGGTTCAATAAATCTCTTAGCACTACATTCCACACTTGACCATCCACAAATCCATATTTTATCTATATACAACACCTTATCCCAAGGGAATGGCTTCAGCAGTTTTGAACAACATACTGCTATAGAGAAGGAATACACTGTATACAGCAGCATAATGCAATGCAAGCGCAAAACTATAGCAAAAAGTCCTCCTAAAATATAGCGTAAATAACCAAGATCAGGTAACCAGGAAAATAACCAATCCCGCACCATTTACAGCACTTCGTGTTGATGTGACGACATCATCCTGTACTGACTTAATCTGGGACTGCAAATCCTGGCTATGATCTGACAAGTTAAAACAACACATTCTGAAACTCTTGGTATCCATGGTGGTTAATTAATAACAAATAATCTATAGCCGCTGTATTCTGTAAGATAGCGTTTCAATAACTTTGTATATCTAATAATTAGAGATGGGCGAATTGATTCTAACGAAGTGGAATTCGTTTAGAATTTCAGGAAAACTTCGGTTCAGACCGAAGTCGAACTGTGGGGTACTTCGGGTGAACGAATTGTGCTTTTAGTGAATAAAATGGCTGCGAGCACATGGCGCTACATGGGCAAAGCACTCTGGGAGAAGAAGGGCCATCAGCCTGCATGACATGGCAGAGATGAAGCCAATCAAGACCCGGCGGGATTCTGTGACGTCCACCGCACTTAAAAAGACCGAGCGCAGCCGCTGAGCTCACACTCCTCTCACTGTAACTGATAGGGAAGTGCTGCTGCGGTGATAGCGCTTTCTGAAGACCTGATTTTTGTACAGCGATTTCTGTGGGGTGTGTCAGCTTGTCTCAGAGACTGTTCTCTGAATGTGCTATTTCTGATTTTTTGGGGTATTGGATCTGAAATCCAGTGTGCGTCCACTGCAGCTGCATATACAACTTCATTATCCAAGTGGGATCTAAGCCATTCCTGATGTATTCATTTAAAGAAACAGCGTTTTACAATACAAAACCACTTCATTTTTTGGCTGCTGAATTCTATTGCGAATTTACATCCAGCGGGTTAATTAAGCGTTGTTTTGGCTGTGTGCGACAAAACTATACCGTCTTTTCAACGCCAAATATATATATGTTATTTTGGTAGCCTAATTCACCAAGCAAAGGCAAATGAACAACTGTAAATCTCTTGTTGTGTGGCGTAGAAAACACCAATTGTAAACACGCTACTATTTTGTGCGGCTCAATTCTTTGGCGCAATGTACATCCAGGGGTTAATTAAGCGTGTTTTTGCTGGTGTTGCTGACAAAAATATACCGTCTTTTTCAACGCCAAATATAATATTTTTTTTTTTTGGTAGCCTAATCACAAGCTAAGCAAATTAACAACTGTATCTCTTGTTGTGTGCTAGAAAGACACACCAATTGTCACACGCTACTAGTTTTGTGCGCCAATTCTTTGGCGCAATTTACATCCAGAGGGTTAATTAAGCGTTTGTTTTTGCTGGTGTGTGACAAAAATAAACCGTCTTTTCACGCCAAAATTATATATATATTTTTTTTGGTAGCCTTATTCCAACAAGCAAAGGCAAATTACAACTGTATCTCTTGTTGGTGCGTAGAAAAACACGCAATTTAACACGCTACTTAGTTTGTGCGGCTCAATTCTTTGGCGCAATTACATCCAGGGGTTAAAATTAAGCGTTGTTTTTGCCTGTGTGCTGACAAAAATAAACCGTCTTTTTCAACGCCAAATATATATATTTTTTTTTGGTAGCCTAATTTCACAAGCAAAGGCCAAATTTACAACTGTATCTCTTGTGTGTGGCGTAGAAAACACGCAATTGTAACACGCTACTAGATGTGCGGCTCAATCTTTGGCGCAATTTACATCCAGGGGTTAATTAAGCGTTGTTTTGCTGTGTGCTGACTAAATAACGTCTTTTCAACGCCAAATATAATATTATTTTTTTGGTAGCCTAAATTCACAAGCAAAGGCAACTTACAACTAGTCACTTGTTGTGTGGCGTAGAAAACACGCAATTGGTATCACGCTACTAGTGTGTCGCCGGGCTCATTGCTTTGGCGCAATTACATCCAGGGGTTAATTAAGCGTCTGTTTTTGCTGGTGTGCTGACAAAAATAAACCCGTCTTTTTCAACGCCAAATATATATTTTTTTTTTTGGTACCTAATTCACACAAGCAAAGGCAAATTACAACTGTATCTCCTTGTTGTGTGGCGTAGAAAACACGCAATTGAAACACGCTACAGTTTGTGTGGCTCAATTCGATGCGCAATTTACATCCAGGGGTTTAATTCAGGCGTTTGTTTTTGCTGGTGAGCTGACAGAAACAAAAAATAAACCGTCTTTTTCAACGCCAAAATATATACTTTTTTTTTTTGTAGCCTAATTCACAAGGCAAGAGGCAAATACAATTGTTGTGTATCTCTTGTTGTGTGGCGTAGAAAACACGCATTGTTAACACGCTACTAGTTTTGAGCTCTCAATACTTTGGCGCCAATTTACATCCAAGGGGATAATAAGCGTTGTTTTTGCGGTGTGCTGACCAAAAATAACCGTCTTTTTCCCAACGCCAAATATATATATATTTTTTTGGTAGCCTAATTCACATGCAAAGGCAAATTACAACTGTATCTCTTGTTGTGTGCCTAGAAAACACACAATTGTAACCACGCTACTATTTGTGCGGCTCAATTTCTTTGGCGCAATTTACATCCAGGGTTAATTTAAGCGTTGTTTTGCTGGTGTGCATGACAAAAATAAGACCGTCTTTTTCAACGCAAATATATATATTTTTTTTTTTGGTACCTAATTTCACAAGCAAAGAAGGCAAATTACAACTGTACCTCTTGTTGTGTGGCGTAGAAAACCCCCCTAAAACCGCCCCCCCCCCTACCAATTGTAACACGCTACTAGTTTGGGGCGGCTCAATCTTTGCGCAATTTTACATCCAGTCGAGACAGGGTTAATTAAGCGGTGTTTTGCTGGTGTGCTAACAAAAAATAAACCGTCTTTTTTCAACGCCAAATATATATATATTTTTTTGGTAGCCTAATTCACAAGCAAAGCTATTACAACTGTATCTATTGTTTGTGTGGCGTAGAAAAACACGCAATTGTAACAACGCTACAAAGCTAACTTAGTTTGTGCGGCCTCAATTCTTTGGGCAATTTAATCCAGGGTTTAATTAAGCGTTGTTATTGCTTGTGCTGACAAAAATAAAACCGTCTTTTTCAACGCCAAATATATATATTATTTTTTGGTAGCCTAATTCATCAAGCAAAGCAAATTACAACTGTATCTCTTGTTTGTGTGGCGTAGAAAACACGCAATTGTAACACCTACAATTGGTGCGGCTCAATTCCTTTGGCGCAATTTACATCCAGGGGTTAATTAAGCGATGTTTTGCTGGTGTGCTGACAAAAATAAACCGTCATTTCATCGCCAAATATATATTTTTTTTTTTTTAGCCTACTTCACAAGCAAAGGCAAATTACAACTGTATCTCTTGTTGTGTGGCGTAGAAAACCACGCAATTGTAACACGCTACTAGTCTTGTGCGGCTCATTCTTGGCGCAAAGTTACATCCAGGGGTAATTAAGCGATTGTTTTACTGGTGCTACAAAAATTAAACCGTCCTTTTTCAAACGCCAAATATATATAGTTTTTTTGTGGTAGCCTAATTCACAAGCAAAGGCAAATTACAACTGTATCTCTTGTTGTGTGGCAGTAGAAAACACGCAATTGTAATCACGCTACAAGCTACTAGATTTGTGGTGGCCAATTCTATTGCGCAATTTACATCCAGGGGTTTAATTTAAGCGTTGTTTTGCTGCTTGTGCTGAAAAAGAAACCGTCTTTGTTCAAACACCGAAATATATACATTTTTCTGGTAGCATAATTCACAAGCGAAGGTTTTTTTTTTTAAATATTTAAAAGCCCCCCCCCCCCCTGTTGTTGCTTTTCCATTTAGTAATACACACTGTGCTTGTAAACGACACACACATGTATAATTTTCCTGGCCATTTGTGGAGCTATCTGTATATCCAAGGGTTACCCAAGCTTGTTACTGGTTTCATTTGGAGTCAAAAACAGGGTGTAATATTTATCCATATACAGATAGCTTCATCAAACAGTGTCTGTAACATTTTAAACAAACAGTATGGTCAGACAAGAGGTGGCAGGCTCGCAACTGCGAGTGGCAGTGGCACAAACATTTCTGAAACGGGCCCAGGTCGCAGACAGCCCAAAAAAAAAAGGGGGAGGGGACGACGCAGCAGGGGTCACTCGGTGAGGCCACAACTGCCGCTGTCATCTAGCGGCCGTGTGTTGTTCAGCAACCCAAGGGTTCTTTGGATTGGTTGACTAGGTTGTGCCCCTCCCCCCCCCCATCCGCTTCTCCCAGATGACATCTGACAACCCCAGCCAAGAGTCGGTGGGAACCTCCAGACACAAACACTTAGTTGGCCATGGCCCGGACGGGTCAGCGCCCCACCAGTCCTCAGCCCGCCTCTGTCCCATCCAGTTTCCCTCAGCCCAGGGATCTACTAAGTGGTCCTGGCTCAGCGCCACTATATAGCGAGGAAGAACAAATTTGAGGAGAGGCAGTCAGCAGCTACGTGGCAGCGCAGAAAAGGGGCCAAAAACACCAGCGACTTGCAGTAGGCGGCAAAAGTTATAGATGTAGGAGGGAAGGGGGGTTGGGGGGGGCCCCCCCCCACAAAAAAAAAATGGGAGGTCAATGTGGTGAGAGGTCAGCCTCGGCTTACCAAGACCGGTGCAGAGGACAGTAAGTGACGATGAAACACAAATAGATGATGATGTAGCCCGACCGCACTTGGAGCCGGGTGAAGCAAGGGGCTTCATCATCGCAGGAGATGAGGGTTGTCAGCTTGCCGCGTCAGGCAGCGCGCAGCCAGCAAGTGGGTTGTGTGCCGTGATCCTGCAGGGTACAGCAGTGTGAGGTCGGAGCCAAGCGGCCACGGGGTAGAAACCCCGCATTCGCAGGTCCAAGACAGTAGCGCACAGGGGCTCAGCGAGGCAGCGGCGGCAGTATCCACTCAGTGCGGAGCGTTGGCGTAAAATCAGCTACTCGGCGTTGTGGCAGTTCTTTGCCTACACACCGAGGAGCGAATATGGTATATTAGAAGCTGTGGCAGAAAGTGAAGCGTGGCAGGGAGCTAATCGTTGGCACAACGGCCCTGCGTCAAACCACATGCAGCGTCACCATCCGGTGCCTGGGAGAAACGTGGCTCAGATGTGGTGGGTCCATCCTGCCGCCGGCAGCAGCAGCAGCGCCCAGTGGCACGCCTGCCATTTCAGCCAGTAAGGCTCCACGACCTCTGCAGAAGGCAGCTGTTTCCCTCTTTGACATCCTCTCCCGGTCCAGAATGCTCCTGCTCCGTCGCTACTCAAGGCCCACAGTCGTTCAAGAGAGCGATTGTAAAGAGACAACAGTATGCGTTCCAACATCCCTAAGGTGCAGCACTGACCGTGCTCCTGTCCCCCAAGTTGTTTGGTACTGCAGTCCCTCCCTTTCCAAATGGTGGACTGCTGCACCATTCAGAAGAACTAATGGGCTTGTTGCCGAGCCAGAGATGGAGAAGTTCCACGCCGTAATTTCATTCCAAAAAAGGCAGATACCAGCACTCCATAGATATGTAGAACAGAAAGTGGGTCCAGTCCTTGACTTAATCGGTTGTTCCAAGGTACCGGGCAACGCGGAAACGCTGGAGATGTAACTAGCGTCAGGGCCAGTACATGTCCTTTACGGCCACTGGTGAATGTGCTTCCTTCCCCATGCATCACCAACCAACTTGGACTGGAGCGCCGCTTTCTCCTCCACGTTGTCAAACTGCTACTCCTGCCGCCAATGTCCGCCTCCTCCTCCTCCACCACCACCACATCTCAGCCTCCACAAGTACTGCTCCATCATACCACATGTGTTGGCACAGCGGTGTCACGCAGTTCTACACCTAGCTTGGCCTGGCGAACGAAGTCACACAGGGGAGGAGGAAAACTGCTCCGCGTCATGCAGCATGAAATCGATGTGTTGGCTTCTTCTCCGCGCCCAACTGCAAATCGGAACCATGGTGACGGACAATGGAGGAACAAGGTGTCCCGCGCTGCACCGAGGAGGGATGGTCATGCGCCCTGCATGGCCACGGTGTTCAATCTGGTTGTAAAAAGGTTCCTGAAGTCTGCCACCGATCTTCAGAAAACATTCTGAAAATGGCCAGGAACACTGTGCATGCACTTTATCCATTTTTCGTACAAAAGCCAGGAACACCCTCCTCGATTGCAGCGGCAGAACGGCCCCCCCCCCACACAGCTCTGAATGCGAGTTTCCACCCCTTGGAAATCCAGCCTGCACCATGTATGAACCGACTGTATGAACAAGAAGGCCATTAACGATTTTTGATGATCCAGGCAACAGAAGGTACTCCCCTGTGTAACTTGATGTCACCAGTGGAAGCTCATTCGTGACACCTGCCGTTTGGTTTTGAGGCCATTCGAGGAGGCCACGGTATTTGTGAGTCGCCAGGACTAATACGGGATGAATAACGGCATTCCTCTGCTTCATGTCCTGGAACAGATGCTGAAAAATCTGTCTGGGCAGGGGACCTCGGAGATTGGCGACTACTTCTCGTGGCCACATGAGTCCGGTGGGGACTGGAAATGGAGGAGGAGGGAGAGGACATGGTCAGAAGCATATTCTGGTGAAATGAGTTGCTTTTCTACCCAGGTGACAAGAGAGGAGGAGCAGGAGCAGCTGGAGGAGGTGGATGGAGATGAGGAAGAACGAGGCAGATACTCCCAAGCACCGTGGCAGATACAGTGGAAATGGAGGCAGGGAGCCCCTCGAGTCACGTGTCAGATGTCCCGCAAGCATGCTTATTTGCCTGGCTAGTGAAAGCCGAATAGTCAGCATCCGGCAGAGGGATGACTTCTGGCTCTCCACCGCTATTGGACCCTCGCTACCGGTCCAAAATGGGAGCCTTTTCCCAGCTTATTGAGAGGGAAGACAAACACAATACTATAGGGAAACCCCGTAACTCAGTTTGGCCCGCTGCTATGTGCGGCAATCGAACCCTCCTCTGACAGGTCGACCGGAGGGTTCCTCTGCGCTCACAGTACTACTATGCCCGCGGCTGCTGGGGGAAGGTGAGGGGGTAGGAGCATACCCTGCTCCATACAGCAGTAACCTAATCTGGAGTCACTTTAATGAGCAGCTTCCTTCACGCCGCCTAGTTGGAGGAGGGCAGTCACCAGCAGCAAGCAGCAGCAGCAAGCAGGACATGGAGCATGTCCTGAACCAACAGGTTTGTGCCTACTTGGACACAGCTCTCCTGCCACCCCCCCGCCCAGTTAGAAGATCCGCTGGACTACAGGGCAGCCAACTGGATGTGTGGCCGCAACTTGCCGATTTGAGTGAGAAGCTGTCCTGCCCGGCCAGTAGTGTGGCATCAGAGCGGGTGTTCAGTGCGGCGGGGGCCATCGTTAACCCCCCAAGGAGGAACCCGCGTTGTCCACGGGAATGTTGAACGACTGACCGTGTGTCAAGATGAATCAGCGTGGATCGCCAGGAATTTCCACACACCAATGCCATAGCGTCAGTCTGGGTTCACACTCCCTGCCTCCGCCACTATTCTGATGCCGCCACCCGCCTGCTGCCACACATCCGCTGATAGTTTCTCGATCCGCCGACCCCGTCTTTTCCAGGGACTGTATTCGCCACCCACCTCAACACACTGTCATTGTGCACTGCTAGTGCTTCATGCGGCTGCTGCTGTTGCTGTTGCCCGTGACATCCACACTGTGTTACTTGTGCCACTCTGCGGCCTGGTACTGTTTTTGCACTCCAGAATGTCATTGTGCCACTCTCATGACCTCATGCTGTTCTCCTGTCATCACACCGCCACTCTCTTCATTGTGCCACTGCCTGACCTCATGCTTGCTGCCGCCGTACCTCCGCTCTCAGTCATTATGTGCCGCTCTGTGGCCAATACTATTTTTCCACCTGCAGATTGTCATTGCCACTCTCTACCTCCATGCTGTGCTCCTGTCATCATCCTCCACTGTCTGTCTTTGTGCCACTGCCTGACCTCATGCTGCTGCCGGCCGTGACCGTCCGCTCTCAGTCATTGTGCGCTCTGTGGCCCTAATACTAATTTTGCCACCTGCAGAATGTCATTGTGGCCACTCTCTGACTCATGCTGTTGCTCCTGTCATCACCTCCACTCTCTGTTCAATTGTGCAACTGCCTGACCTCATGCGGCTGCCCGCCGTGACCTCCGCTCTCAGTCATGTGCCGCTTCTGTGGCACTAATACTATTTTGCCACCTGCAGAATGTCATTGGCCACCTCTGACCTCAGGCTGTTGCATCCTGTCATCACCACCACTCTCTGTCATTGTGCCACTCGCCGGACCTCAGCTGCTGCCCGGCCGTGAACCTCCGCTCTCATCATTGTGCCGCTCTGTGGCCTAATACATTTTTTCCACCCTGCAGAATGTCCATTGTGCCACTCTCGGACCTCATGCTGTTGCTCCTGTCATCCCTCCACTCTCGCAGTGTGCCACTGCCTGACCTCATGCTGCTTGCCGCCGGACCTCCGCTCTCATCATTGTGCCGCTCTGTGGCCTAATACTATTTTGCCACCTTGCAGAATGTCATTGTGCCAATCTCCTGACCTCATGCGCTGCTGTGACCTCCGGTCCGTGGCCCTCCACAGTGTGTCTTTGTGCCTCTGTCTGACCTCATGCTGCTCCGTGGCTGGCTGCCAGTGCCCTCCACACTTGTTGGCCTACTCCTGTTATTTGCCACCTCCAGAATTTGTCAATGTGCCACTGTCTGACCTTTCATAACTGTGCCGCCCGTGACCTCCACACTGTATCATTGTGCCACTCTGTGGCCTAATACTGATTTGCCACCTCCAGAATGCCAATTGTGCCACTGTCTGACCTCATACTGCTGCCGCCGTGACCTCCACACTGTATCATTGTGCCACTCTGTGGCCTAATACTGTTTTGCCACCTCCAGAATGCCATTGTGCCACTGTCTGACCTCATACTGCGCCGCCGTGACCTCCACACTGTGGTATTGTGCCACTCTGTCCCTAATACTGTTTTGCCGCTCCATAATGTCCATTTGGCCACTAGTCTGACCTCAACGGCTGCCCGCCCCGCCGTGACCTCCACACTGTATCATTGTGCCACTCTGTGGCCTAATACTGTTTTTGCCGCAACCATAAGTCAATGTGCCACTGTCTGACCTCATACTGATGCGCCGTGACCTCCACACTGTATCATTGTGCCACTCCTGTGCCTAATACAGGTTTTGCCGCCTCCATAATGTCAATGTGCCCACTGTCTGACCTCAACTGCTGCCGCCGTGACCTCCACACTGTATCAATGAGGCCACTCCTGTGGCCGAATATACTGTTTTTGCCGCCTCCCATATGTCATGTAGCCATCTGCTGACCTCATGCTGCTCGTGGCTGCCGGCCTGTCTCCCCATCCACACCCCCTATCACTAATGTTGCCACCTGAGCTCACAGCTTGTTTTTTTTTCAGCTTTCGATAGCATGACTTTATAAGCTACATTCCCAGCTGAGTTTTTTTGGTCAGTTTTGCCCTCTTAAGTGCCCAGGGAATTTATAGGAAGCGATTCTAAGAGCGGCGGCAGTCATGTGTTCGTGTCATACGAAAACACAGACCATTGTATGGAGACCAAACCAAGCGCACCTCTTGCCATATTTAAGCATGCACAACCGTTCTACAGCACCCTCAGGCTCTGGGCAGCCTGGAAAATACTGATTTTAACGTGACTCCGTCCGACGTATTCGGACCGAAAGCAATTTTGTCGGAAAATGCGGCAAGTGACCGAACCGAATTTTTGAGAAATTCGGCCATCTCTACTAATAATGTATCTTATAAGGCTTTACTGGTAGTTTTTATTGATCTAGCTACCAGGCAAAATAATCTCCCTTAAAGCCCTAGCAGCATATGTAGCTACGGCAGGGGATTCTACAAGCATAAGGGATAACCCTTGAATTTCTGACTGTCAATAAGGACTCTAAATGGTCAATTAATATCTTGGCACTACAGCGCTCTATATAAATAAGCTTCAGCTAGGACCACAAGTAAAGTTTTTCTTCATGAAATAAACCCAGAATGGTCCCTGGAAGGCAAGATCATTAGGCAGAAATTCATCTATTTTGGTCATGTGAAGAAAGTAAAAAGATGTTTTCAGTGATGGTTACCTGTGACAGCAAACAGGGGAGACCAAGGCCTCCTTGGTTGAATACCATTAAGAATGATTTGGAAATGAACATCAAGCAACTGAAAGAAGCTGTCGAAAACAAGGAAGCACAGTGAAAACTGGCCTACAAAGTATCTGAATGAATAGAAGAAAAAGAAGAATTGGCTGCCGCACCGTTTGGTAGCGATTGTAACCTTAGCACTCTATATACATGAACCTCTAGCACTGATGATCATTTGAAGTTTTTGAAAGGAGGAAACTTCACCAACAAATATTTTTTTCCCCCATATAAAATCCAAAAAATTTCCCTGGAAGCCCAAAAATTTTCCAGATAGATTTGGCCCCATTTTGGGGCTGCAAAAAATCAAATTTTTTTTTTCTTTCTTTAATTTTTGATTTAAAATTTTTTTAAAAAAAAATTTTCCCGAAATTTCCCGTCATTTTCTCCTTTTTTCCAAAAGAGGCCTGATAAAGGCTGACACTTTTTGGTTCTGTAAATGAAAAGCTTTTCAACACCCCATCAGTATCGGCAGGGTTTACACTGAAAAAGGTTTAAAAACCACTGTTTTACGAAAAAACACAAAGGGCCACCATTCACAAAAGGGGAAAAATTTTAAAAATGGGGCGAATTGATTTTAATTTTTTAACGAAAATGGAAATTTGTTTAGAATTTCAAAAAATTTCGGTTTTGGGAAAGAAAATCGAACTTTGGGGGTACCGGGGGAACAAGTGTGCTTTTGAAATTTATAAAATGGCTGCGAGCACAGGGGGCTACATGGGGAAAAGCAAATCTGGGAGAAAAAAGGGAAAGGGGTAGCCCCCCATGACATGTGCAGAGATTGGGAAACCAAACCAAGACCGGGGGGATTCTGTGACGTCCCCCCCCCCGCACTATAAATCCGGGGGCGACGCCGGGGGGCTCAAACCCCCTCTCACTGTGCTCATCAAGGGGAAGGTGCTGGGCCGCGGCTGATACTCTTTCTTGAAGAATTTGAAAAGGGTTTTTGTTTCGATTTCTGTGGGGGGTCTCAGCTTGCTCAGAACTGGGTTTTCTTAAGGTTTTAACTTTTTTTAATTTTTTTTGGGTATTGGAAACCTGAAAAACCAGTGTCGTCCACTGCAGCCCGGGATTACAATTAACAAAAAATCCAAAATGGGAAACTAAGCCATTTCCCCCCCGGGGGTTTTTTTTATTTATAGTTTAAAGAAAACAGCGTTTTTTACAATACAAATAAAACCACTTCATTTTTTGGGTTGGGCCCTTTTATTGCGCAAATTTTAAAATCCCCAGGGAGGGGGAATTAACGTTGGTTTTGGGGGTGTGCTGACCCCAAAAAACCCCTCTTTTTCAAAAGCCAAAATAATAAAATTTTTCCTGTACCCCAATTCAACCCAAACAAAGGGTTTAAATTTCAACTTTATCTCTTGTTGTGTGGCGTAGAAAACACCCCAAAAGTAACACGCTACAAAGCTACTATTTTTTTTGGGGGGTCAATTCTTTGGGCCCCAAATTTTAAAAAACCGGGGTTAATTTTAA
>JAODAL010046906.1:0-30453 GCA_025379985.1 Phyllomedusa bahiana
CTGATATCTTCATATCAAAAATTCCTAAAATGTTTTCAGGTCTCATATCTTTTTGGTTCCTACTTACATGATGGCAGAAGTCATAGGGAATGTGGCAAACAAAAAAGGAAAATTGGGAGTTTATACATAATACATACATCAAAGAATAAAAATCTACAATTAAATTCCCTTCATCCCATTTCTTTAGTAGTTGGTTTTCCTATTAAGATCCGGTTTTACATGATACACTTAAATTATTTATATTGGTGTCAAATTATTGTTAATTTATGTTTAATTCTGCTTTTAGGGTTGTTCAAAGATTTAGATGCTTTGATAAAGCGGTTAAAAGGATCCCAAGAACAATGGTTAAAGGAGCATTGGAAAAAAAGTCTCTCCTAAATTTTGACCTCAATTGGACAGTGCCCTTTTGCTCGGGCTATTCACCACTGGTTTTTTTTAATAAAATTGTAAGGTGGCTTCCCAGCCCTTTATTTCCCTTAGCTTTCCATTATATGTGCTGATGAAAATGTGGAAACCAGGGGGTGAGTGTTTTATTTTTAATGAAAAGGTGCATGACTGAAGAGAGTTTGGGTGAACTGAAGAATCAATGATTGACTGTTAAAATGGAGGTTTAGAAACTTACGACATTCTACTATACATAAAACCTTCTGTAAATGATATTTTTCCTTGTTAAGCCCCAAATTAAAATTTTACCATCTTCAGAAAAATTTTTTTTCTTCCCGAAGAACAAAATTTTAACTTTTAACTCGAAAAAGCAAAAACTGGCGGATTAATTTGTTGGCAGTAGTTTCAGATTGCAAATGAAGTCCACCCTTAGCTAAAATCAGCAAAAAAAAACATCTTCTTTATTGTGTTTTTGTAGTTTTCTGTTTTTAAATTGTTTTTCTTTGTGCAAAGTAGAAAAAATCTGTTATATCCTAAAAGCAATGGCTGTTGAAGTTTAAATATGATTTTTTTATATTTGTAGCATCATACCTAAATAAACCCTGCAAAAACGACAACATATTATTATCCAAATTTCCATTTTAAAACATATGAGTACTGATATCTACTTTTTTAAAATGATTGTCAAAAATTTGCTGTATGTGTGTGTTTTTTTTTTTTGTACTTAAATATAAGATGATCGCAGTTATCAGCCCTGTTCTACGAGAAAAAAAGTCAAAATGTATTTTTTCTTCTTCCCATGTAACATACTTATTTATCTACAACAATGCTGGGGGGAAGGAAGGGCAGTTAAAACTAATCTGTAATCGTTTCTTTTACATTTGCCCCCCGGTACCACTGCTGCAGTGGAAATGCTGCACACGAAATAATAGCGTTACTTTGGCTTGGAGAATGCCACCTTTTGCTCCAATCCTGTGGAGGATATTACTGGAGAGAGATGGAGTGGTGGTCCTTTTTGGGTAAGAAAGGAAATAAAATATTTAGTGTTTATTGTACATTGAATGTAGGAAAATTTTTTTGAAAAAAGTGGACGTTTGATAAAATGGAATATAAGGAACAGATGGGAAGGCAGTAATTAAATCCAATTTTCCAACCGTCAAGGAGGAATATAAAGGGCACTGGGGCCCCAAAAGGAGGGCAGGGAATTAAATCCCACTACCCAAACCTCTTTAGGAGGGAAAAAAGGGACCCACTCACAGGGTGGCTCAGAGATAATTCATCTTGGACCTCACTTTGGCCCCCCTTTCCTTCTGTGTGACTGAGGGGGAAAAAGGATTCTCCACACCTCAAAAACTGACACTCACCCCTCTTTCAGGCTACACATTGAGTGCCATACATAGCTCCAAATGCTCAACACCCACTGGAACACACACCGTACCAACACCTTTCAAGAGAGTGAAAGGACTTGATGTTACAGGTAACCTGCACCAGCAGTCACTCAAACTCTACAGCAATATTCGCAGGTTCGCCAGGGCAACAAAGCAAAACTATTAAAATTTTAAGCTTTTTTTTGTTCAACTGTATTTTTATTGAAAGGTTTTCAGATTACAGAAAAGAAAAAAGAAAGCACACAAATTTTGTCTTAAACGCAAAGCTTACCGGCAAGGTCAGTAGAACAAACCAAATAATCACATAGAGGTTTAGAAACAAGACATATTTCTATATGACAATTAAGAAATTATGAGTTACATATAGAAAGATTAAGAATAAAATTATAAGGAAGTGGGATATCGCAATCCATTTTCAGATGCGACCTCCTGCCTAATGCTTCAAGCAAGAAAGAGTGACCTAGGAACTTAGTCAAGAATTAGACAATCTGTGTATGTCGAAGGTGGCAAAATACAAGTATGTCTAACGAACTTCAAAAATGGTATAAATGACAGAGACAAGACAGGACACTCTAGGGGACAAACAATGGGGGCAAGGGGACCATTGCTTCCAATAAGTATATTTAAATACATAGAATCATGACAAGCCGTTAGCAAAGGAGTATAAATCCCAAATGTCCCAATATTCCATTCTATGTACCTCTTGTATTATGTGGCACAAATCAAATCTGGAGGGCGAGAGAGCAGATCTCCAATTTCTTGAAATCAGGCATCTAGCTTGCCGTGAGGAAGTGTAGAATCAACCGTCTCGAGTTTTTACCCAAAGTATGCGGCAAAAGGTTAAGCAAGAATATCTTAGGGTCTAGAGGCAAACAGATATCCATCCCTCAACCAACAAACTTTGAACCGTCTTCCAAAACTGCTGGATCTGCTCGCAGTCCCAGAAAATGTGAAAAAGATGCGCACCTCCACCTCCAGCAATAGTCTGATACTGTTGGGTTAAATTTAAGTATTAAGGAGGGAGTGTAGTGCCAGAAAAATAAGATTTTATATTGAGTTTCTTTATATATTGTACATACCGAAGTCTTAGATGTCCCATTACAGACAGACATCCATTCCACAGAAGAAAGAAGCGTTCCCAAGTACCTATTCCACCTCTCCATGTACTTATGTTTGGGAGGGGCCTCGGGGTCAGGGTCAAGAAGTATCTGATAGATAGCAGATATGAGACCCTTAGTTGAAGAGCTAATCTTACAGAGACTCTCACACCAGGTGGGAATAGATACCTTATCTGTTCCCGACACCTGCTGGAGAAAATAGTCGATTTGCAAGTAAGAGTAATAGGCAGAATCTCGTATAACAAAGAAGGATTGATGCCCTCAAAGGTCATTAATTTACTTTTCCGGGGTTCTACAAAGTCCACGAACCGAAAAAGGCATCTATCGAACCAAAATTTAGAGCTAGCCAATTATAGGCTATCCAGGAGGTGAGGGTGTAAAAGAAATGAGGTCATATGTGAGGCTACAGAGCACAGAAGAAAATGCTTAAAGCAGTTTCACCAGACACTTTGTAAGAGGGTCATTGGGCCCAATAGAGGCCTATAAATTTGAATATGTGAAGTGTCCCATAGCAGTGAATTGGGATGGATAGGTGCCAACCATAACTTTTCAATTTCCACCAATGCTGTATAAGTGTATAGGGAGGACCACCCAAGCATCCTTCGTAGTTGCTTAGCCCAGAAATATTTTATTAAATCTGGGACCCCAAGACCTCCCTTAGATTTAGATGCCAATAGAACACTCCTCGGAACCCTATGTCTTCTCTGAGCCCATATGAACCGAAGGATAGCCGCTTGAAGTGATCGTAGATCCCCCAGAGGTACCTGAACCGCCAAGGATTCAAAGAAATAAAGCAATTTGGGTAATATAGTCATTTTAACTGCGGCGATTCTACCAAACCATGATAAAGGCAACCATTGCCATTGGGTCAGTAAATTCCTCAGTTCCGAAAGCAATTTAGGGTAGTTTTGCCGATAAACAGAAGAATACGAGTCAGTCATGTGCTTTAACCCTTTGATTGCAGCTGTGCGTTACCGCAGCGCAATCAAAGGGTTTCCCTGCTCTGTCGGGTGATCGGATCACCCGCTCACCCGTCAGAGCTCAGGGAACGGCTGCACAGTCAGCTCTGGGGCCCCAGAGCTGTCTGGGTACTAAGCCAGTGACTAGGACGCACTTTGTGCTGTCCTAATCACTGCCTGTGTCAGACTGACACAGATTAGTATGTATTAGCATATATGAATATGCTAATACATTACTAAGTGTAAAAAAAAAATTAAAAAAATGTTAAACAGTTCTCCCTTCATGGGAGTAAAAAAAAAATTTAAAAAAAACCAAAAACTGTAAAAGAAAAGTGTAAAAAAATAAATAATAAAATAAAAATAAATATTTAATAAAAAAATAATTGTGCATAAATTATACGCACAAAAAACCTTCACATATTTGGTATCCACACGACCATAATAACCTGTAGAATTAATCTAACAAGTTACTACGTGTGAAATGTGAATGGTGGTAAAAAAAATAAATAAATGCAATTATTTATAAGTGAACTTAAACTATTCCCCCATAAAGTACAACTTGTCTCAAATAAAACGAGGCCTCATACAACCGCGTCACTGAAAAAATAAAAAAGTTACAACTGTTGAAACGCAAGGAGGCAAAAACTAAAAAAATGTTCTGGTCATTAACTACTTTTCAGGCGTTCGGCTTAAGGGGTTAAAATTCAGCTGCAAATTTTGTAACTGGGATTTGGGAATATTAACTGGTAAGGCCTCTGTTTTCCTGGTGTTTACTTTATAACCAGACAATCTTCCGAATTCTTCTAAAAGGGAGTGCAGATTGGGTAGGGTAACCTGAGGCGACGTCAGTAAAAGTAATATATCGTCAGCAACCAACGATAGCTTGAATCCCTACTACGGACTGTCATTCCTTTAATATCTGGGTTTAGATTAACGGCAGCTGCCAGGGGTTCAATAGATAATACAAACAAGAGGGGCGAGAGCGGACATCCTCGCCTGGTTCCATTCTTAATCTGGAAGGGAGCGGACAAACCATGGGGAAATAGGATGGCAGCTGAGGGATTGAGGTATAAGCCCTTAACAGCCATCATAAAAGGGCCCCCAATGCCGAAAGCTCCCAGAGCCACATATAAAAAAGACCAATTTAAACGGTCAAAAACTTTCTCTACATTGAGACTCAGGAAGAGTGCCTCTTGATCCTCCCGGTTATCTATCTCTTTGAGATCCAAAGCCCGTCTAGTGTTGTACGTTTTAAGTTTTAATATAAGGATATAGTGCTTACAGTGGGTTGCAAAAGTATTCATACCCCTTGAACTGTTCCCCATTTTTAAACATTACAGCCATAAACTTAAATGTATTTTATTATTATTTTATGTTATAGAGCAACACACAGAAGCAAGGATTTGTGAATTGTAAAGAAAATTATACATGCTTTTCCAGATTTTTGCAAATTAAAGAAATGAAAAGCATGGCATGCATAAGAATTCAGCCCCCTGTACTCTGATATCCCTAAATAAAATCCAGTGTGACCAATTGTCTTTAGAAGTCACTTAATTAGTAAATAGAGTATATCTGTATGCAATTTATTCGCAGTACAACTACAGCTGTTTTGTGAAGGCCTCAGAGGTTTGATAGAGAACATTAGTGAACAAACAGTATCATGAAAACCAAGGAACACACTAGACAGCTCAGGAAAAAGTTGTACTTCATAAATCTGGTCTTTATGGAAGAGTGGAAAAAAGAAACACTTTTTAGAAAGTAAGCCATTTGCAAAAAGCTAAGAAGGAGGCACAACAAGTATGTGGAAGAAGGTGCTCTGATTAGATTAGACCAAAATGTTACTTTTTGGCCTAAATGCCAAACGCTATGGGCAACATGTATGAACGGGGCTGGGCTAGAATTCAGGCCTCAAAAAGTAGTTCTATAGATGTATTGACAGGCATACTCTAAACTTTGGCGATATGTGCCTCAGTACAGCGCCAAAGACACTTTTTAGCGCGCCAAAGTTTTGGGGCGTTCTGGTGGCGTCGCACCACATTAGTACAAGAAGAAACATTTCTGATTCTTTGACGCAAACACTTTGGCGCAGAACAGTTAGAACAGCCAGACCAAGTTAAAGGTGGTCTGCCTTAGCCTGAGTTGTCATATTGGCACTAGACTGCGTCTATATGTATGAACTGCAGAAGAACAGGTTTATACATTCTGGCGCAGTCTATACTACCTTAAAGCGATTTAGAACTGGTCTATCAGCGGCAGAATTCATACATGTTGCCCTGTGTCTGGAGGGAAGCCAGAACTGCGAATCACCCTGAACACACCATCCCCATTGTGAAGCATACTGGTGGCAGCATCATGCTGTGAGGAGGATTTGCTTCTGTGGGAACCAGAAAACTGGTCAGAGTTGGTGGGAAGATGGATGGAGCTAAATACAGAGCAATCCTGGAGGAAAACCTGTTAGAGGCTGCAAAAGACCTGAGACTTGGGCATAGGTTCACCTTTCAGCAGGATAAGGACCCTAAAAAAACCACCCCAAAGCTACAATGGAGTGGTTTAAATCAAAGCATATTTATTAAAATGGTTCAAAGTCCAGACCTAAATTCCATTGAGAATCTGTGGCATGAAAACATTTGCCAACCACTCTGACTGAGCTGCAGTTATTTTGCATGGGAAAAAGTTAAGCCAGTAAAGCTGGTAGAGACATACCTTAACAGACTTGCACCTGTCATTGCAGCTAAAGGTCCTACATAGTATTGACTCACGGGGGCTGAATATATACACTGACAAGCAAAAGGGTAACAATGTTTGGAACTTTTGACTTTCAGGCTCCTTATCTTACCATCCACTACAGCTTTGAATGTGAGACTACCATAATTTTATAGACAATCCCATAAATAAAATTGACTTGCAACTATTTAGCATATGCTTAATTCTGAGTTTTATCTGTAAATCATTGTTAACTGTTTTGCTCCTAAAATCTAACTTATAATTTTTATTATTCTTTATATTTTGTATATTCACTTTTGGCTTTCAAAACTGCCTGAATCCTTCTGGGCTCTCCATCAGATTTAAGCATGTCTTGCCAAAATCTGATCCCAGGTCTCTTCTACACAATCCCAATATTGGTACATACTGGTCAACTCCCTTGGGTGTGAATACAGCTTTTTCTTCAACTCTTCCCACAAGCGTATGATTGGGTTGAGGTCTGGGGACTGTGGGGGCCAGTCCAGCAATGCTTACTTCATTTTCATTTAACCATTTCTTCACCTATCTCGATGTAGTGGGGTCTGCTGAACGGATATTCTGTTAAAGTCTATCAGGATGCTTGACAGTCGGTTTACAGACAAAAACCATCTGTAAAGCCGACGGGAAATCCTGCCGTGGGGACAAGCCCTAATCCTTCTACTGCTAATCCTGAGCCCTGCTTAACCTGAACTCATGTAGTAGTTTTGCCTACAGAGAGCATCTTTGAAAAGCTCATGCTCAGGCTGCATTACAGCTAAAGCTGCCAAGAACCTGATTTTGTAAGGGGTTTTCATCATAGGTGTAACTTTAGGGGGGTACGGAGGGGACTGGTCCCCCTCACTTTTTACAGGGTTGGGGACGGCCCCCCCCCCCACACTTTTTAGCCACCTCAATAAAAAATAATCCATATGAAAGCATGAGAATACGGCAAGCAGGGAGAGCAGAGCACAGAGGAGGAAGAAGTTAACCCTTTGCCTTTTGGGCATTTTGGGGGGACAGAGTAGGTAGCAGCCTATAGTGCCAGTGCAGAGTGGGAGCTCTGCTGATTGGTAGAGCAGGAGTCAGCCAGGCTGCTTCACCAATGAGAACGCTGCTCACACTCTGTATCTGGGGCTGTATCTTTCCCTCTCCTCGTATACTACTTCCTCTATGCTCAGCCCTCATCAGAAAAGAAGAGAAGCTCTTGCCAAATGCCAACTGCACCAGACTACAGGAGACAGGTAAGGAGGGAACAAGGGTGCCAGGCATTGTGTGTGCATGTGAGTAGGGTATGTACTGTATATGTGAGGTGTGTATATACTGTACAGCCATGTGTCTAGCCATGTCACTTCTTCCCTCCACTTACGTGCCGGGGAAGATGAAAGTGAATGGGGCCAGCCCCGCAGCATTTTAGAAGTACTTCTAAAACACCCGGCATATGGCACAGCGCACAGTACGCTATACACCGAATGAACATACCTTAAGGGTACATTCATGCAGAAGATATGAATGCTGATTCCGGGGCAGATTCAGTGCTGTATCTGCCTCAGAACCAGCATCCAATCCGACAGGAAACTGATTTACATTATACCATATGTAAAATCAGTGTTGTTGTTTAGATGACACTGATTTTATTTGAGTATTTTCGGCGTGTATTGTCAGCACCTACACAGAATTCTTCGAGGTGTTTTATGCACTTACAGCACTAAACTATAGGAGGCAGAAATCTGCCTCAGGCACAATTTCTGGGGTACCCTGTCTAGTGTAGTCTCTGGGATATAGTGTAATGTAATCTCTGTTGTACAGTGTGTAATATAATCTCTGGGGGACAGTGAATAATGCAGTAATATCTGGGGTACAGTGTGTAAACTAATCTCTGGGGTATAGTGGGTAATGTAATCTCTGGGGTATGGTGTGTAATGTAATCTCTGGGGTACAATGTGTAATGTAATCTCTAGGGTATGGTGTGATGTAATTTCTGGAGTACAGTGAGTAATGTCATTCATTTCTAGGGTTCAGTGTATAATATAATAAATTTTTGGGGTACAGTGAATTATATTATTTTTAACAATGTGCAATTCATTTCTAAGGTGTAGTTAGTAATGTAGTGGCTTCCACGTGTCATATAATTAATTTCTGAGGAGCAATGAGTGATGTCTTTTCTGGTGTATGGTATGCAATAAAATAAATTTTGGGGTACGGTGAGATTGGGTTCTTTTATTTTCCTCATTATGTTGTGTGTATAACAAATTTAACGGACCAGTGATGGGGGATGGGAGAGGTTAAGCGAAATTTGCTGCATGGCGCAACATTTTTTATTTCCATGTAGAGGGATAATATTATAAGCCGGGGGGCATGGGGGTTTGTCGTGCTACTTCAAAATTGGTCCAGGGATTGCCAAATTTTCTAGTCCCAGTCCGGCTCACAAACTTCAGTTAATTAAGAAAAGCCACTCATAAATTGGGGGACATTGTACCAGAACCCAAAAACCCCGGTTTAGGTGATTTCCTTTTTGTTGTCCATTTTGGGCCCTGATTTAACTGCACCCCTTGCGGATACAGGAGAGGAATAAAAAAAATGCCCCCCCCAAAAAAAAAAGTGCGGTGGCCAGGCTGGGAAGGAACATTCATGCATGGAAATGTGTGTTCCCAAGTGCCAGCCATGAGCACTGAACATAGATCTGCACAAGAGTGGCCATTCAACCCCACTTAAGTTGCCCAACACCTTATATAACTTGTCCTTCAGAAATCAAGAAATCAATATGTTGACAGAAAAATAAAAAGCTATGACAGGCAGAAAATTAGAAAAATGAAACTGTAGTTGCCAAAAATTGCTGTGTGATAAACATATTTATGAATGTAGTGTAATAATGGTGGATGAAGGGGAGAGCAGGAACAGCCCTCTACTGAGCAATGTGTTTAAAGTCAGCTTTTTTTCCTGCTTAAAGGTGTATTTTGTTGCACAGCCAAAAAACGCTTGAAAGGTGCAGGATCATTATACAAAGAGCAACAGAATAGCAATAATCTTACATCCTAAACATGTATGTGATCTTTGTGTCACACTGCTGCCCCCTATTTGTTCCTCCTCAGCACCACATGAGTGGGCATGACCAGGACCATTTTAACCATAAGGACCCCCCTCTGGCAGTTCACATGACCAACAGCTGCTGCTAGAAAATAAAGCTGTATATAATAATATATAATATAGCTGTTCCCTGCTGCCCCTCTCTCTCATTATATAGTGCATGTCTCCTGCATTTTGTAAAGAGGGGAGGGCAGCAATGATGTGTCATGTCTGATGAACTCTTTGACCCAAAGTATCAAGTATAGAAGTGGACTCAAAATGTATCCCTCTCCGTCATAGCTACCTATCTGTCTGTCTCATAT
The DNA here is from genome assembly GCA_025379985.1 of Phyllomedusa bahiana. NCBI lineage: Eukaryota > Metazoa > Chordata > Amphibia > Anura > Hylidae > Phyllomedusa > Phyllomedusa bahiana. The sequence goes on from JAODAL010046906.1 coordinate 9,957, forward strand.
CTATCTCTCCTTCTTTCTGACTTTCTCTTTACAAATCTATCAGTCTGCATCATATAAATCTCCCTCCCTTACTGTCAGTCTATCTCTTTGTCAGTGTAGATTATAAGCAATTTGGCCAAGAACATACACAATAATATGTTTAATTGAAAAGGGGTTTTCTCATCAGGCTGTTTCACTGGGACTGTTTTCCCAGCCAGCTTCAGGTTCTACAGTGGTGAATGGTATATCAGTTCTGCTATTCCTAGCTGAGCCTCTTAGAAAGACTTTGGTGATGAAGGGAGTCTAACAGCAGGGTAGAAGGCTACAGAGTTCTAAAGGGTTAATGTTTGTCAGGAAGCTAAATAAACAAGCTTCTGTTCTGCTGATAAGACACAGCAGGGACAATCCAAAAAAGTCCAAGTGGACATCAGCATCAGATCTGATGCTGATGTCCACTTGGATTTTTTTGGATTGTATTTGAGGAAGTGAGGAACAGGCTGCCTCACTATAGGATGTTCTGATGCATTTTTTGCTTTTTGGATTTTATATGTCAAGGACTTCAATGCTGGCCATTTTTGATTTATTAAGACACAACAGGGAGTGACCTCATCTTTCCAACCAGGGCTGCTAGAGCAGAGAGAGGTGAGAACATTGAAATGAATCAATGTCAGAACAGCAATGCATTTGGTAATAGTCTTTAGTTTTTTTAGCTTTGCCTGCATGTTTAAAGAAATCAATGGGGGGGGGAATCCCCTTTTTTAAGGATTAAATCATCATAATACCAATGGTGAGTTTTCACTAGATGGAGGGAGTAAAATTACAAACACACTGATCATATCACTAGCTTTTTGCACAATGTGGGCAGCAATCACTAAACTAAGAAAACTATGTACATTGTGCCTACATCCCTAGCATACTATTTAGCACAGGAAGAGATCACAATATTACGTTAGTTTCACATATGTGTTGAAGCTTCTGTTCAGAGCCTTCATCACATATTCCGTCCAGACTGGCAGAAAAAAGAATTCTAACAAACAATAGACACTACAACGGAAACCTGAAACCGTTGATATGTTCATGTAATCAAACTGGCACCACTTTTGCATTGTAAGTTTTGGATGGATCCTTCACACAGATGTGAACCAGGTCTTAAAGGCGTTATCCATTAAAAAAAAAAAAAAAAAAAAAGTTACTGGTTGGGAAGGGGTTAAAATATACCTATCTACACTGTAAAGTGGTATTATACATTGGGAACTTTGGATTTTTGTGTATTTGACTGAGGTTATTATTATAAATTAATATTTAGGGAATATAAACTTCATGTAGTTGGGCACCTGCTTGAGACTGATTCTAATTACACCCTTAGGCAATGTTCCTATTGAAAAATACACTGTGTATTACACGGATTGGAACCTATTCAGATTTCTGCTGTGTATTTTATGTTCTTCTTGATTATGAATTTTGGCGCATGTTAGGCTGTAGATTAGCCTCATCGAATGGGGCTTAGAGGCAACCTGGCTCCCCTAAATACAATCCCTGTTTATTTGCCCTATTGGAGCATGTTGAGACCCCATATGAGCTCCAGTCTGTATGAGCAGCTCCTGTCCTGGCAGACTCATCCCGGCCGTCTATGTATTGTTACCAGAAAAACAATGGACAACTTGTCACAACATGGTATTATTTAGCCCAAAAAAAATCCCATTTAACCATTTCTATCTTGATAAAATCAAGTTACATTTCAAATTTGATGCTGCTAATTAGTGATTTTTGCAGTAATGTAATCTAAATAGATGAGTTTGATACATTATAAGTATAAACACTCTGATTTCCAGTTTTAAGACCCGGGTGCAGTTGAGAAGCTAGGGAGCACAAAGATATCCTGCACACGGTGCCTTCTAACCTAAAAACAGAAGCACAGGTTACCAGCTCACCTTGATTGCAGATCTTGTCACCTGGCAGCCCTCCGCTTAGTTTCCTATACGATGCAGCACGGATCCTAGCCCTCAGTCCTGGGCTTTAGCGATTCATAGGATACATGCAAATGAATGCAACGAGTGGATCCAGCGTACGTAGAAACTTGAATTTATTAATACTTCTTAATGCAAAGATAAAATTACGGCAATAACCGACGCGTTTCGGGGTACAAAGATTCACCCTTGTTTCAAGGCTCTAATACACATGTTACTATGTTGCTTAAATAGGGAGGTTCTGTTTCGTCACATAGAATCACATCCCTTTCTTTTTTAACCCTTTAAAACATACGTATTTAAAACATATATTGCCTATTGAAAATCACATATATTTTAAACTTTATATACAACCTCTATATGTAACTGTACAGATTTCAATAATAAACCCTTCTGCACTAACTTATTGGTATATATATGCTAAATCGTTGCGGAGGTTCATTCCTGCTGGTGCTCTTGTCTGTAATTCCCGGATACAATATGCCTCCTTTAGACGCACCTTTTTTGTCCAATCACCTCTCTTCTCGATTGCTCCACTTTTTCTATACCTACAAATGCAAAACTCTGCATATTACCTTCATGTTTTTCTAAAAAGTGTTTGACCGCACCAAAAGTTATTTGTCCCTTTTAAATGTCATGTAATGTTCCGCTATACGTGTCTTTAGTTTTTTTATGCTGCTGGGCCCCCATATAAAAGATCACAGGATTTGGCAATGAATGCCGTATACCACATGATCTGTGTCACAATTGATAAATCCCTTTATTTGATATTCTTTTTGATCGTAATAATTTCTTTTTATCTTTTTGATTTTTGGTTGCATACTGGCATACAGTGCATCTCCTACCTCCGCAGGGGAAAAATCCCTTCTGGGATAACCACATTTTATTTTGTTTTTTGCTGCAGAAATCATTAGATGTTACTTCATTACCAATGGTTACATTTCTTTTCGGTATGCATCGTACTCCTCTATCTAATATGCTTGCTAGTTGTTCATCCTGCCTTAAGATATTTATGTTTTTTATAAAATATTCTTTTTATATCCTCAAAGTTGGTGTTATATGGAGTAGAGAAAAAAATATATTTCTCTACATTTATTCCTTCCTTTTTATTTTTATTTTTGTTTGGATATAACAGATCTCTTTGTGTTCTATTTTCTATTTTTTTTATAGCTCTTTTTATTTGTGTATCTTTATATCCTCTTTCAATCAGTCTAGTTTCCACAATTTTTTGTTCTTTTTGAAAATCCTCATGTACTGTACATGCTCTTTTTGCTCTTATTAACTCCCCTAGTGGTATAGAATCCAAAGTATAGTGTGAATGGCAGCTATCCGCTCTAAGTGTTGTATTACCACTTATGGACTTTCGGTACAAGGTTGTCTTTACCCTGGATTTATTCAAATCTCCTTCTAGCATAATGTCAAGGAAAGGGATCACAGTTTTGTGATATTGATAGGTAAACCTCAAATTACATGAATTGGAATAGATTCCAATTCCAATGCGGTCAAACACTTTTTAGAAAAACATGAAGGTAATATGCAGAGTTTTGCATTTGTAGGTATAGAAAAAGTGGAGCAATCGAGAAGAGGAGGTGATTGGACAAAAAAGGTGAGTCTAAGGGAGGCATATTGGATCCTGGAATTACAGACAAGAGCACCAGCAGGAATGAACCTCCGCAACGATTTAGCATATATATACCAATAAGTTAGTGCAGAAGGGTTATTATTGAAATCTGTACAGTTACATATAGAGGTTGTATATAAAAATTAAATATATGTGATTTTCAATAGACACTATATATTTTAAATACGTATGTTTTAAAGGGTTAAAAAAGAAAGGGATGTGATGTCATATGTGACGAAACAGGAACCTCCCTATTTAAGCAACATAGTAACATGTGTATTAGAGCCGTGAACAAGGGTGAATCTTTGTACCCGAAACGCGTCGGTTATTGCCGTATTTTTATCTTTGCATTAAGAAGTATTAATAAATTCAAGTTTCTACGTACGCTGGATCCACTCGCTGCATTCATTTGCATGTATCCCATGAACCTTCTAACCTAAGACCGGCCTTGCCAAAAAATCTAGGGCGACAAGTATTTACATGGCTGCGCCAGTTATCTGGTGTCTTTTCAGCCCAAAAACTGGCGCAGCCCTGTGTGCACAATGTATGAGCAGGCGCACTCCATAATTCGTCACGTTATAAAGTATCCGCAGCACTTTGTAATGTGCCTGAGATCGTGGGGAGTTCTGCGAGCACATCGCACTAGTATTTTACACATTTATGACTTTAGTATGGCAAAACCAGGCACATTACTGCTGCAACAGGAAGGCCAATTTAAAAGTGGTTTGCCTGAGCCTGAAGTGTCACTTTATAGCAAGAAAGCGCTAAATCTATGACCCACAGTAGAACAGGTTCAAAGATTCAGCCGCATTCTACGCCACTAGTGCACGAAATAAAATTGGCGCCTGGTCGTCAAAAATCATACATGTTGCCCCTAGTGCTTGTTACTACTTATTACTCATCCCATGCACCATCAGTGGAAGAGGTATACTGAAGCCACTCGGAGGTCCCATACTGACCCTGTTGGCCCAAAGTTAAACTACTGATTCAGTGTGGGCCTAGCCCCTCTCCTATTATTATGACACAGTTTAATCCCTTCACAACATTTGAGGTAACTAGGTCATGGTGTTGGAAGGATGTATGGAGCGAGCAGGAGTGGTCACTTTCCGCGCAACAGGAGCTCCTTAAAAATGATACAGCTCAGGTTTTTTTCCGTTCCACCCTACATGCAATAGTACCATTAAGAAATATAACTTGTCCCACAAAAAATCAAGCTTTTATACGGTTATGTCAACTGAAAAATAAAGAAAACCTTATGGCTCACGGAAGGTGGGATGGAGAAAACTAACATGGTTATAAATCACTGCGGCTATGTATAGCTTTAATAGTGTACTAGATGAAAATGTTCATGAAGGTGGGGGGCACTCACCCTCCAGTGGGTTAAAACGGCCCTGGGCAAGGCTTCAGCCGCAACTCATGTGGGTAGAAGACTACAGTTCCCTGGTACTGGAACTGAGCATGCCTGACAAGACTGATGAAATTGAATTACAGGTCGCATCCCTTGGCAAGAAGCTAAAAACATCCCATTTTAGGACAGTAACTTTATGGGAAACTACTGAAAATATTTAATTGCTAAATATTCATGATTTGTACTTTGTACTGCACACTTTCAATAGAATTCAATTTTGCCTCCAAGCACAAGGGTCCTCGGTTCAAATCCCTGCAGGAACCAAACCCGTGGATTTGATTTCTCTTTATCAATGCACATACCTAATTGAGGTTTCTTTTTTTATTTATTTGCACTGTTTGACTAATTACTAAGGAGTATAGAGGACAGGAGTAGAATGACAGCACCTGGGGTTTGAACACTCAGTAGCTGCCGGAGAGGAAAGGGGATGTCTGTGCATGTGCGACCAGGACTGAGGAGCTCACAGCCCTGGTCGTATCCCCTGGAGACGAGCTGTAAACAATGGATCACTAAAGGTGATCTAAAACAAAAACGGTGCAGAATTTTTAATAATGATGAATAGTGAAAATGTTTATTATTTAATTTACAAACTTCCCATGTCAATTTTACTTTGTGGCAAAACCCCTTTAATACCAATGTCAATGTCGGAGTCCAGAGAGTCGGGTGTTGCTAATCAACCGCCTAAAAATGAATGGGCTTCTTAGCAAACTGCAGGGATCATGGAGTTTTATTTACACTGGAAGCTTTTATGTGGAGTTTCTCTCTAAACAAGTAAATCTGTACAGTTAGGTAGTTACTGCAGTGATATCATATCAGTAAACTTTATTCCAAGAGCATTTAAAATCCAATTAGGATTAGAATAACGCTTTCCCTGAGAATGAGTGTTTGTAAATCACAAAGAAGGTTTCACTCTGAAGCAGCAGCCAAGTAACAATCGCTAATCCAGATCACGACAAGTGACAGGGATTTGTTCTTTAACTCTACATTCTAAAAAGTCTGTTTTCAAATTGTTTTCAGCTAAGCTTTTCCTATCACAAAGCCTTTAAATAATGATGGGATTAGTCATATGAAATGTAGTTCAGCTAATTAGGTCAGTCCTTTTAGTATCCTGAGTGCTATAAATACTGACTGTTATATATTTTATTGCAGTGAAAAAAGTCACTTTTTCCTTAATACCCTCTTTTTTGAAATTAACAAACCGGCTGTGAACCAGCTTTGTCATCGCATCTACTCCAGACTGCTACTGCTAACAGCTTATTTCAGGCTCCCTGTCACTTACTGTCAACCCTCAGCCCTACGGTTTTCCGCCAGGCGGTGTTTTAGACCGCCGGCAGTCCGAAAAACATTGGGCGTGTTCATTCTTCTACCCAGTTTTCGGGCGGAATATGAACATCTCAATGCGAGGGGGAGGGCTTTTCTCCGCAAACAGCACTGTGCCGTGTGAACGGCCCCTTACTCTGCCCTCTGCAAAGTCCTAGAGCGGGTTTCTCTTAGGTCAGGTTCACATCTGCATTGAATATTGGAACCAGATTGGAGCCCAACAGACACCATTGACTAGTTCTTTCCATCATTGTTTATGAAATCTACATTAGAGACCCTGAAAGGAACCTCTGACACACGTGAACCAGGCCTCCAATGTCATGTGGCTTTGCTGCCAGCACCCCCTTATTTACACCCAACGACAAACAATGTGACACACAATGCCACAAGTTCAACATTATGTCAGCACCCCTTTCTCCCTTCAGGAATTCTTGGTGTAAACTATTCTGACATAGTAAGGCACATACAGTATATATACAATTTTAGGAAGCAGGACAGTATAGGTTACCTATAGTACAACCTCCTTCTATCTTATTAGACAGATGGTCATCAGACACAGGTTGTATGACTGCAATGCTTGCATCTTGGACATGTGATTTTAAAGGGGTAATCTCACCACGTTGTTTCACAAAGCCAACAGCAGCTTTCATTTATGCATCCTGTCACTTCCTGGTTAGGCTGTGGGTGATTAGCATTTAACCTCAGGGTATTCAAACTTCTGATATTTAGTCTAGATTTGCTTAAAAAAAAAAAATCTGCTGCCAGGTCAGATAACACTAAGCTCTCTGCCACAACCTGTGTGATGACCCCACTCTCTGCTATCAGATAAGACAAACAGTAGGGGAGAGCAGGCAGATCAGGCCAGTTACTAGAGAAACATGAGTGCACTCAGAGCTGATAAAATCATTTGTAGCTCATCAATAACAGAAAATAAAGCAATATATTTGGAAAACCTCTTAATTTAGTGTTCCCTACATGTTGAAAGCTAATCTTTGTAGTGAGACAACCCCTTTAAAGATTAACATGGCAACTGACCTGCATGTGCCTCTGGTCCTCTGTAGGTTGCAGGAATCAGAACAGCTTAAAATTGTTTAATTGAGTTAAAAAAAAAAACAAGTTATTGTCTGTGACATGTGTTGCCAGGTTTGGTGGTAGAGACTTAGCTTTTCCTGCACTTACTGTGACAGGAGTAAAAAGTCACGAGATGGACACAGTTGCCCACATGAAAATAAAAGTTCATATTTTATATATTATATTTACTACAATAATCATTATATACTGTATACAGTACTGCATGTTAAGCTTAAGTCCCTTTCACACAGCAGTATTGTTATCAGTATTTTACATCAATATTTGTAAGCTAAAACTAGTAGTGGATCCAAAACTCAGAAGGGATACAAAGTTTTCCATTACCATTTTTTTTCTACCTAGGTTCTATTCTTAGCTTTGATTTACAAATACTAATGCAAAAATTGCCATGTGAAAGTAGTTATCAATTTTCTTGCTTGAGTCTCGCTAATTCACTGGGAAAAGAAATGAGATCCTTATTTCTGAATTCAGGTTTTCTGTCACTAGACATGGAAATCCCTTTCTAACAGTACTCACAAGGGATTGAGAAAATCAAATTACCAGTAAGTTAAAACCAGGTGGTTGACTATACTAAGATATAAAAAAAAATCTATAGTTTAATAAAAAACAAAAGTTTATCCTGAACATTGGAAATATAGCCGATTATAAAAAAATAAAATTCTGAATGTTACATATGTGCTGTTTACATCACATTTGTGGCTTTCATTTAATGTATTTCCCATGATGTAAGCTGCTCAGAAAGATAAAGGTAACACTTAAAAACACAATGTAACTCCAAGTCAATCACACTTCTGTGAAATCAACCTGTCCAGTTATGATTCAACGCTGATTGTGAATCAATTTTTCCTACTGTTGTGCAAACTGAACAGACAACAAGTAGAAATGATAGGCAATTAGCAAGACAATCACTATAAAGGAGAGGTTCTGCAGGTGGTGACCACAGACCATTTCTCCATTCTCATTCTTCTTGGTTGTTGTTTTGGTCACTTTTGCATTTTGTCGTTGCTCTCACTCACAGAAGTTGCTCAGGTAGTGCAGCTCATCCAGGATGGTAGATTAATGCGAGCAGTGGCAAGAATTTTAGCTCTGTCTGTCAGCACAGTATCCAGAGCATGGAGCAGATACCAGGAGATATGCCAGTACACCAGGAGATTTGGAGGGGGCCGTGGGAGGGCAGCAACCAGCAGTAGGACCGCTTCCTCCTCCTTTGTGAAAGAAGGAACAGGAGGAGCAGTGCCAGAGCCCTGCAAAATGACCTCCAGCAGGCCACTAATATCCATGTATCTGCTCAAACTGTCAGAAGCAGTCTTCATGAGGGTGGTATGAGGGCCCAACGTCCACAAGTCAGTGTTGTGCTTACAGCCCAACACTGGGCAAGGCGATCGACATTTTCCAGAGAACACCACTATTGGCAGATTCTACATTGGCGCCTTGTGCTCTTCATGGATGACAGCAGGTTCACACTGATCACATGTGACAGATGTGACAGTCTGGAGATGCCGTGGAGAACGTTCTGCTCCCTGCAATATCCTCCAGCATTACCAGTTTGGCAGTGGGTCAGTAGTGGTGTGGAGAGGCATTTCTTTGTAGGGCTGCACAGCCCTCCATGTGCTAGCCAGAGGTACCCTGACTGCCATTAGGTACTCAGATGAGATCCTCAGACCCATTGTGAGACCATATGCAGGTGCAGTGGGCACCGTGCTCTTTCTGATGCATGACAATGCTGGGCCTCGTGGTTGAAGTGTTTCAGCAGTTCCTGCATGATGAAGGCATTGATGATATTGACTGACCTGCCCATTCTCTAGACCTGAATCCAGTTGAGCACATCTGAGACATCATGTCTCATTCCATCCACCAATGCCACATTGCACCACAGACTGTCCAGGAATTTACTGGTGCTTTAATCCAGGTCTGGAAGGAGATTCCTTAGGAGAACATCCGCAGACTAATAAGGAGCATATCTAGGGGTTGTAGGGAGATCATACAGGCATGTGGAGGCCACACACACTACTGAGCCTCATTTCCTTGTCTAGAGGCATTTCCACTAAAGTTCAATCAGCCTGATATTTGATTTTCCACTTTGATTTCGAGTATCATTCCAAATACAGACCTCCATGGGATATTAATTTTGATTTTCATTGATAATTTTTTATGTTTTATTGTTCTCCACTGTGTAATTTATAAAGTATCTGAATAAAGGTACAGCCTTTCTTCTTATTTAAACTGAGTATACTGTGCACTGCTCTCAAAATGGGGTCTCCACTCCCACAAGGCAGTCATAGACAATATAGATGGAGCCAGTGCATTAAAACCGTAGTATCTTTAATAATTTCATTAAAAAGCAGACATTCACCTGTGATTCACAGTATGTCCTATGAGTAGCCAATTTGAAAACAAACATATACTCAGCGTATTCGTTGCGGCATAGTATGGACAGACTTTACAGTGCTAATTAAAAACTAGGAATGGGAGAGGCATGGACGCACATCTCACCGTATTACAGTATGATCTAATGCTTATTCAGCAAATTTACAAAAATATATCAGCGAGGTTCTTATATACTTTTGATCAAACAATAGGTCCACTTGCCATTTCACGGCGACTCTTTAAGTGGGTCCCAAAAAAGGGGGTAACCTGCACGGCACACACCGCCAAAAGCCATACAGATGAGGGCACAGCCCAGTGGCCCAACAGCACCACTGCTGCCAGACTAGCCCCTGGCTCTGGGCGCACACCACACCAGCACAGCAACAATGGCCGCCATCAGCCCCGCACAAAAAAGGAAGTTGACACAGCACCTTCTTTGGGCTCCTGTATGACGAAGGACAGGGCATTAACCCTTTTATACAGACTACTGCTAATTAAAACACCTGGGCCAAATGGGGAGGAGTGCTGATCCATGAGTACAAAGAAATAGACCTATGTATACAAACTAGGAAGGGAGAGACATGGACCGCACATCCTCACACTATACGTTGATCCAATGCTTCTCAGCAAAACTTTACAAAAATGAACAGGAGGTTCTTAATATACTTTTTGATCAAAACGTATAGAGGTGTGTCAACATTAACACCATCATCGTTACTTCATATCTTGATTACAATTTTCAATACCATATGTTAATTTATTCATAATACAATTGGTTACGTCTTAATAAACATACTTTTACGTAGGCAGTGACCTTTACATTATCTTTGTTTTTGAATTTCTAATAATTAATTTGCAGCATATCACGTGGTAAATCAGACATTCATTATTAAAGTATTAAATTAAAATAACTCATCTAACCACTGTTTTAATTATTATATACTCGGAAAACAGGTTGCTTATTGTTCGGGGTGGCTAAAGAATCTTGGAGACTTTGTTTAATGGTCCTAGAAGATTAAGTAATGGAATGTTACAGCAATCATCCCACATCCCAGTCGTCATTTATATAAACAAATTTGGTGATTAGAAATTGGAGGGGCAAAAGCCAAGCAATAAGGGAATAATTTAGATAGATAACAATAATTCAATAATTAATAAATTCCTCATTTAGAAATGATGAACAATTTTATTGTAAACTGAAGACTAATAAATGTCTATTATCTCTAAAACTACTTGAAGACCAAGCACTTCTGGCAGAGCAAAGTCAGCAGCATATTTCTAATTACTAGAAATTAAACAAATTTAAAACTTAGTGAATAATAGAGAAGACACTTAATCCTATATTTTCTCTAAAAGGTCACGCTGTAAAAAAAATGTCTACTATACTATTACGCTATGCCATCACTGGTGTATTCTGGCTAGTCAGAGGCCAAAAGAACATGCTTTGCGCCTCTGCCAGGAGCTTTTCTGGTAATACACACCCACAGGCGTGATGTGAACAGCCGCTTAGATGCAGAAAAGTCTCCCTACTTCCATTTTAAAGTTGTCCATTAAACGCAAACACTTCAACCTCTCTTAAAATGCAACCTTCATATTCTGATCATTTTATTTATGTGAAAAATTGCACGTGCTACTGTATGCATATGTTATAACAAGTCTGTTTTTCTGTGAGTGTTAGGAAGTGTATGTTGGAAAAGAGACTTTATGCACAATTGATGGTCTTCACTTCAATAGCACATACAATGCAAGAGTCAAAGCATTTAACTCTACAGGCCTTGGACCTTATAGCAAAACGGTTGTCCTTCAGACATCTGATGGTGTGTACAGAATATGATTTTCAAATATGTATTTTTACTGTGAAAAAAAAAGAAAGTTATACAGTAGTATCTATATTATATGCATTTATTAGAGTATTACATTCCTTAATGTATATCTTGATAAAAAGTTTATTTTGCTAGTCAGCACTTTTACAAAATAGAAAACCTCTTTTAGTATATTTTTTGCAACATATACTGAAACATGGATCAGTTGGACATGTGCATTCTGTAGTTAAGAGATGTTCTCATTTAATTCATTTAAAAAAAATGCAAGACATTTTATGTACATCCTGAAATTTTAACCAAAAGCCAAATATCCCTAACATTGAGTAGTGTAAGATGATTATCTACTTATGGTCAATAATGTGAATGGGTTAGCAAATTTTAAATAAAACTAACATGTACCAAGCAGGGACGTAACTAAAAAATCAGCAAAACTTCAACTTGGGGCCCCCCTACTCCCAGACATAGTCTGTGGACCAGTACTTTTCAACAACAGGTTCCCTGCTTGGCATGGCGGATGTCTGCGGTGTAGTGTGCTGCAGAAAATTATTTCTATTAAAAGGAATTGTCCAATAGAATAAAATTCATTTCAAATGGGGACACAAAAAAAAACAAGTTATTTAGCCAAAGCATCTGTTCCCTCTACCCCCCTTCTCAAAAAAATTTTGTGTAGTGAACAGGAAAAAATGCAATTGTGCCTTCTGTTTTATGGGTTTAGTTTTTGTTGACGTTTATGCTTTACGGTTTAAATGACATGTTATCTGTATTATGTGGATGTCAGTACAAGGGCCACATTACCACCACTATATAGTGACTAATACCATCATAATATTACTGACCAAACCAGTATACCAAGACCAATTATTCCAATAATTAGAATATACAAGGACCAAACAACACCGCCATATCAGGACCACATATCACCACCATAAATGGTTTGAATAATACTATTGTACTGTTACTGAATATAAACCATTACACTAAGACCACTATTACCACCATACAGTGACCATATAGGGAGAGCAGCTGTACACAGCCTCTGAAGCAGTATATGTGATTACAGGGCATTTATATTTAGTGACCTACAGGTGATGTCTTATCTGATGAGTCGTTCTCTTCCTTTTTCTTTCTCCATCTGGTACAGACCGTCATGATGACTTCTCCCGCCCATGAGTCCCTGCAGAATTTACCGCACAAACATGTTAGACTCCAAACAGTTAAAGTGCCCCCATTAGATTATTAGGCCCCCATTTGTGCCACCAGTAGGTAGGAACACACTCCATATAGTAGACAGCCATCCCAAATTAGACAGGCGGATAGGAAGATGCTTCTTTTAGGTAGGTTAGATCTTAAAAATTAGTCAGATAAGTAGGCAGACTCTTCCTATTAAGTAGGTAAAGTCAACCTTCAGTATAGGGCGCCTTCTAGTAGGTATGTAAGTAGATAGAGCCCCCTCTAGTAGGTAAGTAGATGCCCCCTCTAGTATGGAGGTAGGCAAGGTATATAGGGCCCCTTCTAGTAGGTAGGCAGGTAGATAGGAACACTTCTGGTAGGCAGGTAGGTAGATAGGGCCACTGATAGTAGGTAGACAGGTAGATAGGGCCTGTTATGACAGGTAGGCAGGTATATAGGGCCACTTATAGCATGTAGGCTGGTATATATGGTCAATTGTAGCAGGTAGGCAGGTATATAGGGTCACTTATAGCAGGTAGGCTGGTATATATGGACAATTATAGCAGGTAGAGTGGCATATAGGGCCAGTTATAGCAGGTAGGGTGGCATATAGGGCTAGTTATAGCAGGTAGGTGGTATATAGGGCCAGTTAAAGCAGGTAGGCAGGTATATAGGGCCAGTTAAAGCAGGTAGGGTGGTATATAGGACCAGTTATAGCAGGTAGGCAGGTATATGGGGCCAGTTATGATAGATATCCCCCCCATTAAAAAAACTTTAATAAAAATAATACTCACTTTGGCTCTACAGGCTGTTCCCCCACCGAACACCTGTCTTCTGGAGCGGGTGGCATTAAATCATTACGCAGCCCGCTCTGGGATGCCAGTTCCTGCGTCTGCTAGGCCCCCAGCCTAGGCATAGGCTTAGGGCCTAGTACATGCAGTGGCGCAGTGACATGTTTGCCTCAGCCAATGCTTGCATCGCACAGGTGACAGTGTGAATGCTGTATCGCTGGGTCTGTGTGACCCAGCGATACAGCATGTGGCAAGGGGGGCTGTGGGCCCCCTGGCTCAAAAGTCCTGACACAGCTGCAACCCCTGTAGCTACGCCACTGGTACCAAGTACAGTAAAAAGGTTGGGGGAGCAGACATATAAATGTCTGTTTTATTATATTCTTTTTATTTCAAACTTTTGTATTACTAAAAACACAATTTAACAGATCAGAAAATCAGCTTGCGGACCTGTAGTCATAAGCAAAACGACATTGCATATCCCATTCAAGAAAATCCAATCTGTTCCTGAACCATACAATGTTTGAGCAAGATTTGATATAACTAGTCCAACTGAACATGGAAACACAATCTAGCAAAGTACAATGAAATAGCTTGGACAATGTCTCACTGGTCTCCTCAATATCACCATTTTACAAAGTTCAGAAGACCTTTTTAAAAGGAGAATAGCCCCATACAAATGCCTCTACAACCTAATTCTTTTGTTACTGTATAATTAGGCTTTCTAATTTTGCTTCACGTTAGTGTTTCCAGATTTAATGATGATACATTGATTTGCTTCTTTCCAGTGGCCTTTTTCACATTTGATTCAAACACTGCTCATCGGGATATTGTTTTATCCAATGACAACATGACAGCGTCTTGCAGCAGTTATGATGACAGAGTGGTTTTAGGGACAGCTGCATTCTCAAAAGGAGTTCACTACTGGGAGGTACAAGTTGACAGATATGACAACCACCCTGATCCCGCTTTTGGTGTTGCCAGAATTAATGTAGTGAAGGATATGATGCTGGGCAAGGATGACAAGGCCTGGGCCATGTATGTGGACAATAACCGCAGCTGGTTCATGCACTGCAACTCCCACACCAACAGGTAAGTGTTAACTAAAAAGTTCTAAAACATGCAAATAATAGGATGTTCATATTTTCCCTTCAGATTGTAGCCAGGGGTCCCACTTCTGGCATGTTTGGCAAACAATTGTATATACCAACGGAAGAGGCAGCCTGCTATTCATTTAATCTGCAGTACTTGTTATAGGTGAAAAATATTATCACACGAAAGCCATTCAGATAAATGACCATTTATATAATAACAAGTCAGTCATGACAAGATCATCTCTTATACAAAACTCCCTTGTCTGCTGTTGTCTTATTTAATGCCATATACACCTATTTTTCATGTAAATGTAAATTAGTCCCACTTTTGTGAACAGGTTCCCATGTCAAAAATGTGACCTAATTAGTGTTGAGCTGAACCGTTCGGAAAATGGTTAGTTCGGCACGAACTTTACATTTTTCCCGAACCCGAGCCGCAAGTTCGGTAACAAGTTTGGGTTCGGCGCCTTTTTCATCTGCTTCCTTCAGTCTTGGCAGCCAGCCAATCAGTGCAGAGTACAGAAGGTGGTCAAAAATGTCACCACTGATGGTGTAAGCATCTCATTGGCTGCTAAAATCACATGACCCGCTTAAGTGGTTGTCACTGTATTTTCTGTTGAACGCCATTTTGACCTTACTTTCTGTAGTGAACACACTGCTGTCTCTGTCTGTCTCTGTCTGCTGGTTTGCCAGCAGGCAGAAATACTATTTAATAACAATTTAACACAGGAAAAGCTGCTAGTGAGATTACTCAGGGGAGGGACAGCTAGTTTAGGGAATTATAGACAACAATAGTTAGGAAGTTAGGTAGTTTTGTATAGATATTCCATAGGAAAAATTCTGTTTATAATCTATTTGCCCGTTGCAAAGTATAGGTATTTATGACCACTTGATTTGCTGTCTTTGGAGTACAGTTCTTCAATAAGAGACTGTGAACAAATCTTGACCTTTTTAATATGTATCCTATTTGTCCTATTCAAAAAAATCTTGTTTTAAATAGCCATTTCTTCTTGCTAATTTTATTGAGTGTCTGAAAGGTAATTTTTGATGCTTTTGAGGTCATGCTGCTGTAAAAGACAGCTATAGTCAATGTCCTATTCCCAAAAATCTTGTTTCAAATAATCACTTCTTCTTGGTAATTTTATTCTTAGTGTCTATAAGGTCATTTTTGATGGTTTTGTTGACAGGCTAAGGTTAAAGAGTTGACAGGGGTGCAACTACGGCAGTACTTCTGTCAGAAGCCCTAATCAAAAAGGGATCCAGTGATATGGTAAAAATAGGAACTAGTAATGGGTGGGGGCCCATTTGATTTAGCTGCATAGGGCCCTGAAATGGTTAATAGATGACTGACGGCAGCCTTGGCTACCACTGCACCCCTATAACTACGCCCCTGCCAGCTGAAGCTCCATGTTCCCTACTGGAATATTCTTGCTACCACCACATATATGACATTTTCTTGGGCCCTGGTGCAAAAAGTTATAGGGGGCTCCTGCCAGTTACCATGCGCCATTTCCAATACCGGTGTCTTCTTATGTGTCAAAGGGGCCCCGTAGCAGCTGCTAGCGCTGCACCTCCTATAGCTACACTCTCCTCATCTTTTCAGTTAGCCATTGAAAGGAATTAATTATTTGAGCCTGTGAATTTTTTTCTGTGACTCTTAGAGCCAAATTTTCTTTACTAAGTTGTTCCACGTATCCATTTTACTATAATGGATGCTAATTGCAGCTTCCCCTCACTTGTATGGGTATAAAAATTTACCAGAACATCTTCTACCATTGAATTTAATGGGGTTTGAAGTTCAGTTCGAGTTCAACTCGAACTTCGAACCAAACTTCTCAAAATTTGAGGTTCTAATCGAACTCGAACTTTTTAGGGTTCGCTCATCACTAGACCTAATGTTTAAGCTCTAGCTGGCTTATGTGCTTTCACGTTGCACTACTCTTTTGGACTAAAAAAACAGCAGAATTCTATCTTTGGCATGAACAAAAAAAATAATCTTGTAAATCAAAATTAGAACTGTTCCGAAACGCATCAGTGTGGACGCTAGTAATATGGATATATTTTTTGGGGATATGGTATATGCTGAATTTAAACGCTTGATAAATAAAAATCAGGTTTTACTGATTGCCAAGACTGTTTCCGTGTCTAGACGCTGGAATTATCTTGTTGTTGCATTTTTTCTTAAAATCAGGATTAAGTTTTCAAAATATTCAACACTTAATGTGGATTTTAAAGACAAATACCACCAAAAGGTGCTACTATAGTTAATAAAACCTAACTATTACTAGTAAATATTAAAAACCAGAGTTAAAAATCATATACAGACATAAAAGTGCATGCAATAATACAACAATCATAACATAAGATAATATAATCTCAAAGTCTAACCTGTAAGGTAATGTATGAAGTGCAAAAAAAAGGAGACAATCTTACCTGGGGTTATACTGTCCCACAGGATATTCCATACAGATATGTAAATACATACCTAGGTACAGGTTCCAAATGAGTTAGTTCTTTAAAGGGCAAGACCTTTGTATTTAGGTCTTTCAGACAAGTAGGCCAAATAGAGTTAACTAGGGAGATAGATTTTTATTCCTGATCTGTGCTGATGTTCACATGCCTGTATGGAATATTTTTTGGTAGAGAATACTCTAGGAGATCATCGGTCAGACCATTCACTTTTTTTTTTTTTTTTTTCTTTTTAACTTGAAACGTTGCCCAATAGCTTGCATGCCCGTTTATGGTTGTATATGATTTCTGTGCTCTGGTTTCTAATGTTTATCAGTAAAAGTCAATTTTGGTAGTATATTGTGTTGGCAAATCTGGATTGATTATACGTGTACTATTAGGTTAGACAGTCCAGTGGTCTGCCATTTGAGTGTTATTGCATTTTAAAGAAAGCCTCAAAGTCACTAATTTTGATGCTTATTTTGAATTAGCTTATGATATAATCTTTTACTTGTCTAGTGTTTTGTGTCTGAAGGAGTCTATTCACTAAAGTTGCAAGAAGAGCTCTGACCAGCCACGTAACATACCAGGTAGAATAAAATCCATTATTCTGCCCTAATACACTTTATCAGTAGTCATTGTTGCACATATACAATTCAGGACAGCTACAGTGTATGTTAGTTTAAAAAAAAAAAGAATTGCAAAGAACAGAATAAATGTATCTTGTGGGTCTATAAATGCGCCTTGGACATAGGAAAACACTACTTCAGTGATGTATGAGATTTGCTTAAATGGTGCTGAGTAGGTATTACACGTGGACAAGAGTGGCGATGGTTCAGGAAAACAGCTACTGCATCTTATTAATCGCATACCTCTTTAACTGACATGAATGATGCTAGTAACAAAATTTGTCTATTTAAGAAATTTTTGTAGGGTGTTCACATGTAAATCTGGTCACTCCTTACATATGTTTTTCTTATAACTACATTTACAGAACAGAAGGAGGCGTGAGCAAAGGGACTGTAGTTGGTATCCTCTTGGACCTTAACAAGCGCATACTAATATTCCATATTAATGGGAAACAGCAGGGACCTGTAGCATTTGAGAACATTGATGGTGTGTTCATGCCGGCAATGAGTCTCAATCGAAATGTACAAGTAAGTAAATTTGCACTAACTTAATAAATGTTTTTGTGAGTGCTTTTCTCAGTAGGATAATCATACATTGGATAATGTAAAGAACAGGAATTGAACAAGTCTCAGACACATACACAGCAACCTACATTACTTTGCAGTACATTAGACATTCATGGCATAAAGTGTTTCTCTATGAGTTTCAGTCTTCAGTAAAAGCTCATTCTAATATTTTTAAGTGATAAAAAAGTTATCAATTGCTTCTAATGGTCTGACACACCCTTTTGACTCTACCACACTATATTCAAATAAATGGATGTTGTGCATGTGAAGCAAATAAAGGTCGATTTTTTATAAATAATAATGATATTTTGTATTAAACATTCAATTTAAATATGACTGACAATACTATCTGCTTTAAGGATGCCAAAGCATATACATCATGTTATGTAACTGCTACTTAATACAAATTACAAAAAGGTTGGAGCACTGTGTAAAATGTATACAAAAAAAGAATGCAATGATTTGGAAATCTCTTACAGCCATATTTTAGATGTTGAAAGTTAGATACTTTTCCATTTAATTTAAAAAATAACTTATGTAGAAATTGATGGCAGCAGTATAGCTTAAAAAAGTTGGGACAGGATTAACAAAAGGCTTGAAAAGTGGTAAAAATTTTCAACTACATGACAAAAAGAGTATTTTAGAGAGTCTCTCAGAAGTAAAGATGGTAAAAGGTTCACTAACCTGTGAAAAACCTGTGAGTCTAAAAATTGTGGTGTAATTTCAGAAAAATGTTCCTGAATGTAAAATTGCAAAGACTTTGAACATCCCACCAGCTACACTACATAGTATCATCAAAAGATTTAGAGAACCTGGAGAAATCCATGCGTCAAAGGAACAAAGCTGATGGCTAATAGCTTGTGCTTGTTATCTACATTCCCATAGGGGGCACTGCATCAAAAATAGACATTAAATCAGTGATGCATATCACTGCATGGGCTCAGCATTTCTCCTAGAGATCATTGTCTGTGAACACAGTTCACCATGCAATCCACAAATGCAAGCTAAAGGTCTGTTGTTCAAATAAGAAGCCATATATCAACACAATCCAGAAACACTGCTGTCTTCTGTAGGTCAAAGTTCATTTAAAACAGACAGAAAACTGTTTTTATGAAAACAATGGATGCTGTGTCCTAGACATTTTCAGACTGTAGTAAAAAGAAGAGAGGATGCTACAAAATTATACACATGGAACAGTCCCAGTTTTTAGATGTTTTGCAGCCATTAGTTTTCATTTATTCAAATGAAATTAAAGAGTTAATCAAAGAGTTAATTTATTCAAATTAAATAAAAAAAATGTCAAACTTTCAACTTCTGATCTGTGTTCTATGTTTTCAATTCACTGCATTTTTGTTTTCTTTTACATTTTGCACAGTGTACCAACTTTTTGTGATTTGGGGATGTATTTAATATTCAAACCCACCAATATACATTTAACATTTACTAACATATGAGGGAAAATCCAACACAGTTTACATATAAGTCACTTCTAAATTGTTGCCATTGGTTTGGATAGGCAACCATTTGCTTCTTTTGCTTTTAATGTTTTCTTTTACATATTCTATAAAAATCATGTGATCATACTTTTTGCAATGATCTCAGACCCATTTGAAATGTGTATTTCTATAATATTTATTATTGATTAAACTTCATACAATACAAATTTGAAAAGCCAAGGTTCAAGGAATAATTAGTTCAAACTTCCTTGGATCTTTTATTAGATTCAAACAATGTAGCAAATCAGGGGATATTTTTATAGAAATAGAGGTTTGAGATATTTATTCTGCTGCATTGGGGTTTGCTTTCTGGATTGTACAATGTTCAGAGGTTGTAAGAGGAGCACTCACATTCTACCTTATGAATTTTGTGCGTTTGGTTGTCTAAGGTCGTTGCACAAATTTTTTTTATGATTTGGAAAAAAAAGACTGTTCCTTTTTTTTCTTAGACTAGACCCTAGACTTACCCCTCCAGAAGGGATGGTGCCCATTGAACAATCACAGTTTTTAACTTTCCTGCATCACTTGAAGCATTTCACACTTACTGTTGAAATCATTGGGATTTTTTTTTTAATGCATGAGCTTGCTGGGTCCTACAAATTTAAAAAAATACTATCTTCTAGTAGCTACTCTGGGTAATATGGATACCTAATAAGGTTCCTGAAAAAGGGCCTTCTCTTAACTTAGAATTCCCTAATCAGATATTTGAAGATACATTTTAAACCCGACAA
>JAODAL010046907.1:0-30451 GCA_025379985.1 Phyllomedusa bahiana
ACGGGAAAAAAAAAAACGTTTTTTGGTGATTATTTTTGTGGAAAATTACGGGGATGTATCTATATACCTCCTTACTCAGGTACACGTAAGGCAGGGACAAAAGCCTCCTCATAAGGTATATGTGAGTATTCCCCTCAGTCTGGCAGTATATACAGCTCCCCTCAGTCATCAAATACAGCTCCCCTCACAGTCAGGGGATATGATATAGGGACCCCAGGGAGGTAATAGAAAGATACGCTCCCACAGGCAGGTATAAGATAGTACGCTCCCCCAGGCAGGTATTTAGATACAGCTCCCCCCAGGCAGGATATAGATAGTTAGCTCCCCCAGGCAGGAATATAGATAGGGACAGCTCCCCAAGGCAGGAAATAGATAGGGACAGCTCCCCCCAGCCAGGAAAATAAAGGGACAGCTCCCCCAAACAGGTATATAGATAGATATAGTTTCCCCCCCAACAGGTATATAGATAGATAAAGTTCCCCTCAAGCATTTTATAGTAATATACTCCCCCAGGCAGGTTAAATTTAAGGGTCCCAGGGGGATAAAAGCATTTTTTGGGCTCCATACGGCAGGAAAAAAGTTAAAGCTCCACACAGGGAGGTAATACTTTTTTAAAAAAAATTCCCCGGCTCCCATTTAAAAAGGCAGGGATAAAAGCAGTTAGGTCTTCCCACAAGCAGGTATATAGAAAAAGGGCTTCCCAAGGAGGTATATAACGGGGGTTTCCACAGGGAGGTTATAACAGGTTTTTCCCCCAGGGAGATATAAAGACAGGGCTTTCCAAGGCAGGATAAAAGACAGGGGTTCCACAGCAGGCTATAAAATGGGCTTTAAAAAGGGATGATATAAAGGGCTTTTCCCAACAGGGATATAGATAGGGCTTTCCCCAAGGCAGGGATATAATAGGGTTTTCCCCCCAGGCAGGGATATGATAGGGCTTCCCACGGCAGTATAAGAAAGGGCTTTCCACAGCAAATAGTTTTTATGACCAAAATAACAAAAAACTAAACTCACCTTGGCTTAACCTGTTTCCCGCAGAGCGGCTCACTTCATCCAGGAGCTTCCCGGCTGGGGGGGCGTGATGCCATCCCAGGCCAGACGCTCCTCCGCAGCTCCTGGGCCCGCACAGAGTATTCTCTGTGCGCTCCGAGGAGAGGCAGCGGCGCGTGAGCAAAATTCATCGCGTCGCGCTAATTCACCAGCAATAGTAGCGCTGACGGCCCGCGCGGCCTCTCAGCAATACCCGGCCGCGGGGGGCTTCAGCCGCAACAAATTAGCAGACCTGGGCATCGTATGCCGCGGGCCGCATCCGACGAGCTGGCGGGCCGGATGCGGCTCGGGGGCCGTACTTTGCCCATGTCTGGCATAGAGGGTCCCCCACAAGGTCTGTTTCGTAGAAGCACAACGCAGGATAGGTTGGCTATTTACTTCTTCCCTATATGGAAAATGATATACACATTGAAGTAACGGCATACACTGCAGTGTATTACTATAGCAATTAGCAACTGATCACACATACTGTAGTAAATGTTGTAAAAGGTGAAGAGAAGAGAAGAATTAAACATGCGAAATAAATTATATATATATATTATATATATAATTATATTATATAATATATATATAATATAAAAAACACTTTTCAACTTGTTCCAAGGGAGAAAAACACCACACAGCTTTAGCAATAAGAAAAACTAAAATGTCAAGCTCCCAGAATATTGCAGTGCAAGAGAAAATAAAATCTTAACATATCCATATAAACTTGGTATCCTTGTAATTAAATGAACCCACAGAGTAGAGTTAACATGTTATTTACACAGCATTGTGAGTGTTTAAAAAACAGAACCATGATTGCTATATTTTGCCTCCAAAAATTCAGAATAAAATGTAGTCAAGGAGTCATAACCTGAGGGACTCTAGGATGAAAATTGGACACCAGGAAAAGACAGACAATATGAGCCCTAACGCTTTGCCCCCCAAAGCTGTCCTTGTCTACTCACTGGCCTGACTCTAAACAGTCAGCAACACATGAACGACAGTCCCTACACTGGTAATGTGAAACACTAAACAAGACAAGACAGACAAACACAATAAAGAATAGATGGGCAGAAATAGGTCAAACTGGAGATAGTAAAATGAAGATGGTAGGCAAAAGATGGAGGTCAGGAAGCCGGGCAAAGGGGTCAGTAATCCAAGCAATATAATCCAGTCTGAAGTGCAAGCTCAAGCTAAAAGAGACAATCACCAGCAATGTCCCAGAGAAAAAGTGGTCGTCTTAAGGGATGTCAGAGTCTGGGTTCAGAGTGTGATTGGACCGGTCCTCTGACATCCAAAACACACAGAACATAGGTTGTCAGGGAAGGAAGTGGTGAAGGCAACTGTCAATCATCACTCAGACACAGTTCAGACTAGTACAAAGAAAACACACCATTCGGGCACCGAATCATGGCTAAAAGCACAGTCTCTGCCTCACTCAATGGGATTATAGAATTATAAAAAATAACTATTTTGTTGGAAGTTACTAGGAGTGGGGAAAGAAATTATTTCCTCCCACTTTTTTGTAATATTTAACCTAGAAATGGCCATGCTTGTCACAGTAACATTACTCCTATAAATTATATTTATCATGTCAGGGTAATCTAAATTACTTGTCTTTATGTTGGTTTTCTCCTGGGATGGATAGTGGTCCATTATACAAATAAATACCACAAAAGGTTGTACCCAAAAAAATAAATGAATCTGTAACATTAATAAGCTCTGCTACAAATGTCACATACCCAAAAATATTAACCTCTATCATTTGTTAGTGAAAGTCAATATATATACAGTTGCAGCCTGTGGCACTTATTTTAGGTGGATCACCTTCCTTGTTTATAGTACATATCATTTCATATATAAATACTTTACATATTAATGCACCATCTGCATTGCCTTAATTATATGCTTTGACATTTTTGTCAATGTATAGACTATTTATGAGCCATCTGTCAATCCTGTAGCTCTTACTGAGTTTCTTTGATGATTATATTTATTTTAGAAATCTATTAATGATCAACAGTTGAAAATTAGGCCTCTCTGTAAAGATTGAGTAGCTAGACTACAATGGTCTTATTTTGATCACTATCTATCTATCTATCTATCTATCTATCTATTATCTATATGTTATTCAAATGTATAAATCAAGAGCTTTATCTGTTTTTTGCAAATATTCAGTTTTAGGAATGTACTAAGTGGGCATATTAAATATTTTTCTCTATAAATAAAGAATATACAGTCATTTAGATATACTTGACCTATGAAAAACTGTTTTTGAAAAAATAAGAAAATGAATCACTTTCAAAAATACTATAAAATGTACCAAAGCTGGTAGTTGTAATTTTTACATTACAAGAGTTGCCACAAAGCACAAGTAATGCAGCCCCAAAGGGTGAAATAAATGTATCTCCGGTCCAAAAAAAAAACATGTTTTGTCTAATTTGTGTATAAACATTTTTCCAGAAGCACTGAAGAACACTTGAGACGATCCACAAGATAAAAACCGTGAGCACAAAAGCACACCCCCATCGTCAGAGGAAACTGACACTACACACCAACATCAAATTGAATGAATTCAAATAATGAAAGGGCAGCATTCCATGATGTAAAGATGTAAAGCTACAATTAGTGATGCAAATGACCCAAAGAACATAAGAAAAAAAATAAAAAAAATAAAAAGATTTGTCCTAACCCTAGGCTTGATTTACATATGTGTTGAAGATTCCATGGATGTCTATTGTGAAATGGATTCTTTGGCGTCCGTTTTCACCTCTGCAACAGAGGTGTAAAGAGTTGCCCTGCAGCTTGTATTGCAGGCAGGAACTTATCTAGCCCCGCTCCTGCTCTTCCACACGTGCCCCTGCTCTCTAGGACGTGTGCCCCGGCTCCCTAAAATATAAAGGGCCAGCGTGCTGGTAATTGGTTATTGCCGGGCGCTGATCCTATATATTCGGGACACCTCCCTTAGTTCCCTGCCAAATCTGCCGAAGAAGCCTTCTCTAAATTAAAGTTGGCCTTCGCCTCTGTACCTGTTCTATCCCACCCTAATACCAAGAGACCTTTTTCCTTAGAGGTTTATGCCTCTTCTGTGGGGGCTGGGGAGGTCCTCATGCAAAGAAGTCCTAAGGTTAAAAACTTCACATATGGGTTCTTTGCCAAGACTTTCTCACCAAGAATCAAAGAATTATACAGTCGGTGATCGGGAGTTGCTTACTATCAAATTGGCATTGGAGGAATGGCGCCACCTCCTGGAGCGGGCTCGCCATCCGGTCAACATTTACACTCACCAGAAGAATCTCTTATAACTTCAAACGGTTCAACTTCTGAGTCCCCGCCAAGCCAGATGGTCCCTGTTCTTCTCGTAATTCAACTTCCTGATTCATTTCCGTCCCACAGAGAAGAACATCAAGGCCGATGTTCTCTCCCGTGCTTCCGACATGTTGGAGGAAGAAGTAACCCCACAGCACATTGTGTCCCCTGAATGCCTGGGTCTCCACAGCTCCCGATGACCTCCAAAGTGTTCCCCTGGGTAAGACGTATGTACGCCCTGCGCTCCGGCCATTGGGAAAATATGGGGAAATTGCTTTCAGGTGGCTGGGCACCCCGGTGCTCCTAAATCCTTTCAACTAATTTCCCATTTCTAATGGTGGCCAGATCTCACTAAGGACATTAAGAAATTCATAGAGTCTTGTACCACATTTGCCCGCTACAAGGCGCCTCGACACAAACTGGCTGGCCTGCTATAACCTCTGCCGATTCCCAATACTCCTTGGTCGCATGTGGCAATGGACTTTATCACCGATCTTCCTCCCTCTTCCAGTAACACCGTTATCTGGGTGGTCACTGATCGTTTTTCTAAAATGTCACAAATTTGTTCCTTTGCCTGGGCTCACCCTTTGCATCTTTTTTCTACATATCTTCCGTTTGACGGACTTCCCCAGCATATTGTCTCGGACCAGGGGGTCCAGTTCATTTCAAAGATCTGGCGTGCACTCTAATCCAGCTGCAGGTGAAGCTGGATTTTTCATCAGCCTACCACCCACAGATGGATGGACAAGTAGAAAGAGACAACCAGGTTCTGGAGAGCTACTTGCGCCACTTAGTCTCTTCACATCAAGACGAGTGGTCCAGCTTGCTTCCTTGGGTGGTGTTTTAGTACAATTCCCTGGACTCTGAGTCCACTGGCACCTCTCCCTTCTAAATTGTATATTGCCAGCATCCCTGTCCCCCACTCCATATTTCGTCTCCTTCTGAGGTTCCTGCTGTGGATTTCCTGGTCCAAGACATGTCATCCATTTGGGATCAGACACGTCAGTCTCTGCACCAAGCATCTGTCCGCAGGCGGACAATAGAAGAAGACCTCCACCAGTGTTTTGCCTTGGTGACAAGGTGTGACTGTCAGCTAGATACATTCGGCTCAAGTTTCCTAGCTAGAAACTGGGTCCCAGCTAGCTAGGACCATTTGAGGTACTTAAACACGTCAATCCAGTGGCCTATAAGCTCCAACTTCCACATATTATGCACATCCCAAACTCCTTCCACATCTCCCTGCTGAAACCACTAGTCCTGAAACGTTTCACTCAGAAGATCGTCTCCCCTTCTCCTGAAACTGATTCCTTTGTGGTAAAGGAGATCTCGGCTATGAAGATGATCAGGGGGAGATGACACTTTCTTATCAAGGGGAAGGGGTTCGGGCCAGAAGAGAGGTGAACATCTTGGAACATGATTGGTGCTGAAGTTCCTCCAGGTGAGAAAGAGGGGGAAGTTTAACAGGGGGGGTGCTGTAATGAGTCACCCCGCAGCCCCCATGTTGGACCATGGGCACACTCATGTCCCTTCTCCAGGTACGCTGTAGGGGACGAGTGGCGCTGCGGTCTGCATGCCGGGCTGTTGGTGCACTCATATTGCTGGCAGGAACTTACCTAGCTGCACTTCTGCTTTTCCGCACTCCTCTGCCGGTTGGTGTGCGTCCTCCCGCTCTCTAGGACGCGCGTGCACCGGCTCCCTTAAATTTAAAAGGCCAGCGCCCTGGTAATTGGTTATTACCGGCCGCTGACCCTATATATCGGGACACCTCCCTTAGTTCCCTGCCAGAACTTTAGTGCCTATTGCTTATTGAGAAAGCGTTCCTGAGCTGTTCCGTTACTATATACCGTACCCTTTGCCTCTGTCCCTCAACTACGAACCTTTGTCGCCTGTCCTGATCCTCTTGCCTGTCCCAGACTAAGAGTTTGCCTGATGATTCTGTACCTCGCTATACCTCGGCCGCTACCACAAGCAAGTTGTGTCAGTGGTAGCGACCTGGTAGGACTCCCGTCACAGCAAGCCCGACCTGCCTTGCGGAGGGCTCTGGTGAACACCAGGACCTACTTAGATTCCGCTCCCTGCCGTGGCTTGTACCACTACTTGCAGTTGTCCAGAGGATCCACTACTCCTGCCATTACAGGAGGTTCGAAAAGATCCTCCAGTGCAGATGTGAACTAAGCCTTAATCCCATCTAAATAGTGTAGCATGACCTGAATGGACAAGGCATCTCAGAAATTTTGATGAACTAAAACACATTTGCTGGAAGGAATGGTCGAAAATTCCTTCTCAACATTATTTAAATCATATTTGGTGCTACAGGAAATGTTTGGTGAAAGTGATTGCTGCTAAATCGGAGATAAAAGTAATTAAATTAAAAGAAACAAAAACAAAATTATTAAACAAATAATAATAATTTTATTAAACACATAATAATAATAGAATGTCTGTAAATCTGGTATAATGATGTAGAATAAAACATAACTTGTAATTATAACAATAAAAACACTTAGTAAAGAAGAGTAAGCTTGACCCTACTCTTTTCCTACCAAGGCTCTCACTAACAAAACATTTGCCCCAAAAAGAACAACTCCGAACTATGCCCTAACTCTTATATGATCCTACAATATCCCTGTAGGCAAAATGAAGAAAATATCATCTGTGGAAACACAATAGGACTCTGCCAAAAAAGTGTCAAATATGTAGCCAAAGTTCACAATCTACATAGCGCTGCGAAACAGAACAATCAAAAGTGTTTAGATGTAGTGAAGTTACAAATACGAACACAGGAAACCATAAGCTTAAGCATCCATGTCAAATAAAATCTACATGCCACAAAATAACTCATTTTGATATGGATAAAAAAGTCTTATATTTTGGTACAGTACCATAGTTGGTCAATGGTTACAGTTCCACAGTTCCAATACATTTTCCGAAAACTTTTTGGTTCATTGGGGAAACAAACGTTAGGTATTAAACAACTACTAGTAAGCAAATATGCAACACTCAATAAATATAGTATCAAATATCATGCAATTTGCCACATATAACTTACAAGTTTTCGTTATCCCCTTAAAGACAATGGATGTATGGGTACATCCTATAGCTGGTAAGGAGTTACAAAGCAGGCTCACATGCTAAGCCTGCTGCATACTCAGCAGGTGCCAGCTGTTAATTTCAGCTGACACCTGCTGCTATCTGCAGGAATCGGAGCCAGCTTCGATTTCTGCTGTTTAATCCTTAAGGGTATATTCACACAGGGTAATTTTGCCGCGCATTTCGCCACATATTTGCTCTCTAATATGGGTGAGATGTGCACCGAAATTACGGTAATCCATAGTTCTCATAGAGAACTATGGATTACGCTTCCTCTCCCCGCTTGTACAATACGATCATATGACATGTCAATTACTTGTGGCGAATACGCAGCGTGAGTAATGCATGTCTATGGGACGGGCAGGTTGCGTATCAGCGCGAGCTCCCGAAAGACACAATGTACTGAGGCGCGTACTGTATGCGCTGAAGTACATGGTGTGAACATACCCTAAGACTCCAAGGCGATCACAGCCTAAGCACCTAAATGAATTGGGAATTATTGTGCATAGTTTTTTCCTTTGATTGACCCTCCCCTACGATGAAATTGTGGAGTGCCGAGCGGTTGCCAAGGCAGACAGAAGCCCAATGAAGGCTTCTGTAGCTACTATGTTACAGACAGGAAGTAATGGTGTGAAACGATTGTGCCCCTTATATATTAAAAAATCAAAACATCCCCCTTTTGCTGTTTTACAAAAAAATTTAAAAAAGTAAAAGTTACACATAATTGATATCACAGAAAAATCCTAATGTCAAAATTGTTAGTTTTTCTGGTTATTACATATCCCCAAAAAATTGGAATAAAAAGTGATCAGTAAGTCACGAGTATCCCAAAAACCAAGCCATCAATAATTTCCATGGATTAAAAAAAAAAAAGTTATTGGTCACAGAAAATTATGCTGCAGCGAAATTAAAAAAAAAAAAAAAAAAAAGAGATGGGGCACATTTATCAGGCAGATGTGCCAGAATTCTGGCACAATTTGCATCCAAAATAATGGTGTTCATATATAATACCACATTTATTATGTGCTTCAGACAGTGGTAAAAACATGTGGCTTGGATTAAAGTGGGCATGGCCTCACGTGTGCAAAAATGTTGCCGCAGTTAATGGCATAAAGCAACTTAACTTAAAAAAGATGCATAGTTAGACTAGACTGTTCTAACAGATTGATCAACACTATGATAAATGTGGTGCATTGTAAGACTATCTAGTCTAAGTTTATACTGTCTAAGATTTAGGCAGTATTGATAAATCTGCTCCAATGTATTAAGAGTTTTAAAACATGAACTTACCAAAAAGATGGTCTCTGATTTTATTTTTATGTTTTAAAAAAAAGTCACACATTTAGGGACACATGCATAAAAACTTTCTAGGTCTAAAACCCACTTTGTTGTCCATAGCAACCAATCAGAGCATCCCTCTCATTTTCCCAGAGCACTATATAAAATTAAAAGGGCGCTCTGGTTGCTATGGGCAACAAAGTGAGTTTTAGACCAAGACAGTTTTAATGCATCTAACATAATGGACTACAGGGTATTTCTTGTTTGTCACGATGCACGCTGCGGTCCCAACTCTGGACCA
Source organism: Phyllomedusa bahiana (assembly GCA_025379985.1). NCBI lineage: Eukaryota > Metazoa > Chordata > Amphibia > Anura > Hylidae > Phyllomedusa > Phyllomedusa bahiana. The sequence continues at coordinate 9,011 of JAODAL010046907.1, forward strand.
TAGATGTACTCGTGTCTGTCTCTACCGATACTCACCTCTACCTGCTCCTGCTCCCGTCCTATGCTCTGGGCTGGCACACCTGTACTCTTTCTTTAAGGTGTGCATGTGGGCTCTTTAGAGTTTAAAGAGACAGTATGCCACCAACCACCAATCATCTTTCACAGCCTCCTTTATCTGGCCACTTCCTTCTGCCACCTGTGCCACCTTTTGGTGTTTTTAATCATTTTTTGTTCCATTGCTGCTAATCGTGTGTTCCTGGTTCTGAACCATTGCAATATCTATAGACTATCCTTTCCTGCCACCTGCCCTGAGCTTTCTGCCTGGTACTTGGTTATGTTTCTGTCTGCCACCTGCCCTGAGCCTACTGCTTGTGACTTGACTTCACCTTAGTCTGCTCCCTCTCTACCTCACTGTACCTCGGCTGTTACTGCAAGCGGCCATGTCAGGGGTAGCAATCTGGGAGTCCCCGCAGCGAAGCCCAAGCTGTCTATGGTGAACACCAAGTGGTTCCTTAGGCGCCGTTCCCTGGAATGGCTGAAGTTATCTTTCACGGTGACCCAGAGGATCCACCACCTGTTGTTGTAACAGAATAACTGGCCATGGATCCCAACATGATGCCTCTGCCTGAGTCCAAGATCTTGCGGCCGAAGTAGCCCGTGAAGACATCCATCAAGGAGGAACTCTCTGACCGATATCTCCCAACCTATTTGGATGACCTTATAGTTCTTTCCACTAGAGTTTATGCCTGTTTCACCAAAAGGCAATAGGAGCTCCGCCAACAAAAAGAATCCTCCCAGTCCTACAAACTCCCTAGTCTCACACCAGTTTTTCAAGCACCTCCAACGCCTCCATCAACATTTCCTGGTGATGAGCCCATGCAAGTGAAGAGAGCTCATTTTACTGAAGAGGAATGCAGCTGCAGACGCTACCTGAATCTAAGCTTATACTGTGGGAGCAAGGAACACAACCTGAAGGACTGTCCAGTTCATCTGGGAAACTTATATGCCTAAAGTTCCTAGAAGAGGTGACTAGTGTTGAGCGATTACGTTGACCATCGACATCGGTCGATGGTCGATAGTCGACCAACATCGACAAGATAGTCGATAGTGAGTGGTCGATTATGAGCGATGACCATTAAAGTCTATGGGAGAGCAACAACACCTTCATTCTTACACCCAAACAGGGCTAGAGAAGCTGGAACTAACATCCACAACAGTCAAATAGATATGTGCTACATCTTAGGCAACACACTTAGGTTATAAAAGCCACAGAAAAAAAATCACACACCATTCACTATCCCTGTCTTGTACCACAGCCTGACCCTTAAACCTGCATCACCCACAAATTAAAAAGTGCCAGAAGGCAGTATGATTTGAACCATCATCTTACTTGAACTGGACATTGAATATCCCTGTCCTGGAACGTAGCATGAGCCCCAAACCTGCATGACCCCCAGATTTAAAAGTGCCGGAAAAAGGAGTCTTTCAACCACAATTTTATTTGAACTGGACATTGACTATACATGTCCTGGGCCACAGCAAGAGCCCCAAACATGAATGACACACAGATTCAAAAGTGCAGTGAAAAGGAGTCTTTCAACCACCATTTTAGTTTCACTGGACATTGACTATACCTGTCCTGGGCCACAGCATGAGCCCCAAACCTGCATGACCCCAGATTAAAAAGTGCCGGAAAAAGGAGTCTTTCAACCACCATTTTAGTTTCACTGGACATTGACTATACCTGTCCTGGGCCACAGCATGAGCCCCAAACCTGCATGACCCCAGATTAAAAAGTGCCGGAAAAAGGAGTCTTTCAACCACCATTTTAATTTCACTGGACATTGACTAGTCCTTTATGTAAAAGGTTGCACACCAACACTTTGATTTTCAATTCATAACAAAACTTTATTGAGCAATAATAACCATCCGGCTTCATAAAACACATGGTCAGTATACTTTCATTTTATGTAAAGTTAGATTCATATATTCTATTCTGACGTTTCGGTCCCTAAATGGACCTTTTTCAACCAAATCTCTAAAATAATAAAAACAATAACAACAAAGTGTTAGTATACACAAGTTGGTAGTATACACAACAACTATTATTATTATATTGTTGTTAATGACATAAAAAAATTAAAAACATTATTACTCACTTAACAAGTTTTTACATTTTTTATTCAACTCTTTGTAACTTTTTTATACCTATTAGAATACAATGGCAAAAAGAAAGCAATAATGAATATATATGCACAAAAGGAGACAATTAGCTGCCATAAACAGAATGCAATGCAGACCACAGTATTCTTTCCATGATAATCAAGATGAGTAGGAGGCCATAACGAGGAGAAAAAAAAGGCCTCTAAAGCTGTTCAACATATATTGTTTGAATCTCCCATCAAGTTAACATATAGCAGAATACTAAACTTAAACGTATCAAAGACATTCGTAAGTGTATATCATGATATAATGTATATTCTATATTAATAATTATATCTCCCAATTCTATCCTTAAGAAAAATATAAGACACCTAGAAAAATGTCACTTAATAAAAGAGTCTGGAAACTGTCCCAAAAGAATAACTATGTTAGTTCTAGATTAATTATCATCAAATTATCATAAATGGACACATTAATGACCATATAGCTACCAATATAAGTTATCAAAGGCTATTCACTTACAAAGCTATAAAACATGAGAGCCATAAATCATCATAGCTTACCTAATGCGCACAGCGCGGTGAAATGTTTGGAGCCGGAACTAAGCATCAGTAGATCTCGCGGGTTTTTATATTGTACGCGCATGCGCACTGCTCTGCCCTTACTAAACACGGAGCGCCGAGATACATAGCTCCATGGCGCGTGCGCAACTTACGTCACCAAGTGACGACACCGGAGATTGTGTACGTATCGCTGATCTTCATTATGATCCAACAATGTAAGCGCCGATCATGAGATTAAGCTATAATACTTGAACTCTGGAAAAATTGCTCTCATAGTTCTAATGTTATTAGTGATCTAAAGTATAAGATATAGATATATACAAAAGGGACCAATTTAGATGTCATAACTATATTAACTCAAGTCCACAGATATATCTCGCTCATGGTCTAAAGCAAATAGTTGGAATATATGGGAGAAAAAAAATAGAGAATATCATGAATAGGAGGGAGTTCAAAACCTCCAATTAGATGTAAAACTATCATGAGAGACACTCACAAATATAAACGCTATTCCATTATCATAATTAACCCACCTTTACAAAAAATTACCTTTACAAAAAATGTATTTCAATTTTTCAGCCTTTTCAAAGAAATTACCATATCATCCTGATTATCTCGTCTAGTTGTTAAGAATTCCATTACAATTCACCCAAGACATAAAGTAACAGAGAATCCTAATTATATCTATATCAGTATACAAACAAATGTCCTGATATATGATCATACCCAAAGTTGAATAACTGTGTATTAGAAATTAATACAAAAGTCGAATTCTCTATTAAGTCCTTTTGGGGTCAGCGTCTCTAAACGATGAATCCAAAATGATTCTCTCTGTTTTAATAACTGTACTCTATCTCCTCCACGTCGAGGCATTTGTACAGAATCAATGACCTGGTATCGCAGTTGTGACACATTATGTTTCCGTTCAGCAAAATGTGCTGGAATTGGTAGGAGCAGTTCATTCCTCCTAATAGTGGACTTGTGTTTTGCTATGCGGTCTCGCACACGCTGGGTAGTCTCCCCAACGTATGCGAGACCGCAAGGACATTTTATTACATAAACCACGAACCGGGATTCGCACGTATAAAACTGCTTAATCCTAATCCGTTTGCCTGTCTGTGGATGAGTCAGGTATTCTCCCTTAATAACATTTGAACATTGGCCACAGCCTAGACATGGGTAAGTACCAGTTCTTTGGCATTGTAGAAAAGTCTGTCTCGGAACTTTAACAAGACTTCCCACATCTGCCCGAACTATCTTGTCTCGTAAGTTGGAAGATCTTTTATAACAGCTGATAGGGGGGGATTTAAATTCCTCAATCTTAGGGTATGCTTGATGTAATAGGGGCCAATGTTTCCGTACCGCCCCTTGTACTCTCTCCACAAAAGGATGATATGTGGTAATACAGGCGATACGTTTCACTTTCTTGTCATTTGTTTTGTTGGAATTTCCTGTTCCATCTATATATGTTCTCTCCCCCTCCAGAAGGGGCTCCGGATATCCCCTCTGTAAAAATCTATCAGCCATCTCTCCTAACCGGATCTCCCGTGTGTTCCTATCTGATACAATCCTGTCAACCCTCTTAAATTGGGACCTAGGGAGAGCCTTTTTGACAGATTTGGGGTGATTGCTGTGATACTCTAGGAGACTATTACGGTCAGTTGACTTCTGATAGAGGTCAAAATGTAGTCCACCTACAGAGTCCTTTCTGATCATGGTATCCAAAAAATTGATCTCCGTTCCACTGAAATTTACAGTGAAACCCAACTCTGGATATATTCCATTCAGGAATTCAACGAATTCCAAGATGGAGGACTCAGGGCCCCCCCATATGCAAAAGATGTCATCTATATAGCGGACCCAGAACTTCGCATGGTCACGAAATAATTGATTGGTGTAGATGTAAGATTCTTCTATCTCTGACATATAAGCATTTGCATATGGGGGGCCATATTAGAGCCCATAGCCGTACCCCTCTTTTGGATGTAAAAAACATCTCCAAAGAGAAAAAAGTTATCTTCCAATATGATCTGGAGTAAGTCCAGGCAAAAATTTCTCTGTTCGGAATTCAAACCCGACCATTTCTCGAGTACCATTCTTGTAGCCCTAATACCCTTACTATGTTCAATTGAGGTATAAAGGCTGTTGACATCTAGTGTCAACAACAAGTCTCCACTATCAATTGATTGGATAGTTCGTAATTTATCAAGAAAATCAGTGGTATCTAAGATGAAAGATTTAGTATGACGGATTACTGGTGATAATATCCTGTCTAAAAAGATGGCTAGAGGGGACAAAATCGATTCTGTAGATGCGACAATGGGACGTCCCGGTGGATTGTCTAATCTCTTGTGTATTTTTGGTAATACGTAGAATACCGGGACAATAGGGTTCTGTTTTGTCAAGTAATTCACAATGGAAATATCAATAACCTCTTTCTCTAGATATTTAGATAATGTTAATTTAATACGTTCTTGTACTCTCTTTTCAGGATTGTATGTCAATTTCTCATAAGTTACCGTATCAGTGAGTTGATTTTCAATTTCCTGTAGGTAACTTTCTTTGTCCATGATTACGATAGCCCCGCCTTTATCGGCTGGTTTTATCGTTATAGAAGTGTTATTTTGAAGGGATTCTAGAGCCATCCGTTCCTCTGTAGTAATATTTGAAAGATATTGAAGTGTACCCTGTTTTACTTCCATTAGGATTTTATCAATCTCAATCTGTGTAAGGGCTACATATGTTTCTACCGGATGATGGCTCTTAGGTGGCATGTACTTGCTTTTCTTGAAGAGGCCCAGATGTTTTAGTGAGAGTACATTCTGATCTAAGGGTTCCGACATTCTGTCTTCACAGAATTTAACCTTTATTCGAACTGATCTAAAAAATCTTTGTAGCTCTTGCTCTAATACAAACGTGTTAAGAGGGCAACTGGGGCTAAAGGACAATCCCTTTTGTAAAAGGGAAATCTCAGCAGGGGATAGATTAATTTTAGAGATGTTTACCACAAGTGAGTCCCCCTTACCTGAGACCGGGTCTGTATGTTGGAACCCACTAGTGGTCTTCTTCCTCCTCCCCCTCCTTGTTTTCCTCGAGTTTTTTTGGCCCTGCCTCGGCCCTGCCCTAAAAAAGGACATTGACTATACCTGTCCTGGGCCACAGCATGAGCCCCAAACCTGCATGACCCCAGATTAAAAAGTGCCGGGAAAAGGAGTCTTTGAACCACCATTTTAGTTGAACTGGACATTAACTATATCTGTCCTGTACCGCAGAATGACCATTAAACCTGTCTGACCCACAGATTAAAAAGTGCCGGAAATAGGAGTCTTTCAACCACCAGTTTAGTTTCACTGGACATATACTGTCCCTGTCCTGGGTAGCGCTTGCCCCTCCGTATGAGTGCGGACCAATTGAGCTTCACTTGGAAATACTGGTGGTTAACGCTCCTGTTCCACCCAGGTGCCCTTTTTCTTGGCATTCTTTTTCTTATTTTACTCAACGTGCTGGAGGAAATTGTCTCTGTTCTTTGTTCTCTGTCCATGCTCCATATTCCATATCCTCTGAATAACCTACATCTGGTCAAGTTTTCCTGTACCTCCCTTGTACAATTCAGAGGAATTTTTTTAACCAGCTTTTTTTGTACATGCAAGTTTTTTTTGTAGTTTAATCCCAGAAAAACATTTTTTTAAATTTGACTGGAAAAACCCCCCAGGGCTTTGTTTCTTTTTTTTTTAATTGTATTTAAAAGGATTTTCTCAAACCGGGAAATTTATAGCTTGTTTAAAAATCTTGCCAAAAAAAAAAAGTCAAATTTTGCAATATGTGTCCATTAACAATTCCTACCCCATTCCCTGTTTTTTGAAGCACCATCACCCGGGGCCAAATCTTGACAATTGTGGGAAAAAACAAATGTCGTTAAAAAAAAAATTTTTTTTTTAAAAAGGACCCGTATATTTGCTGCCCTTTCAAAGCAAAATGGCCCCCCAAAAATTTAAAAGGATGACCCTTTAGCCCCTTTAAAGGGAAAAATTTGTTGAAAAACAAAAAATTTGTTTTTGGTTTTTTAAAAGAAACCCCAAAAAATTTTTTAAAATAAACCTGTTAAAGTAATTGGCCTTCCCCCCCCCAAATTTTTTTCCCCAAAGGCAAGCATGGCCCCCAAAAAAAATTTTAAAAAAAGATTTTCAGCCCCTTTAAAAATTGTGAGGAGAAATGCACTTTTAAAAACCACATTTTTTGGGGTTTCCCAAAAGGGCCAGGTTTTGGTAATTTTCACAGCTAAATGACCCCCCAAAAAATTTTTTAAATAAAAATTTCCTTTTCAGGCCCCTATTTAAAAAATTTTGGTGAGGGGAAATTTCACTTTAAAAGCCAAAATTTCTGTTCCAAAGGACCCCGATTATTTGCTTTTAACTCACATTTCATGACCCCAAAAAAATTTTAATATTTACTTTTTTAAAAAGACGGCAATGACCTTTTTAAAAGACTAAAAGACGGCAAATCACAGCTATTCTCAAAACCCTCAAATCAAAAAAAATTGCTGGGGTTTAAAAAAAACTTCCAAAAATAGATCTATCAAAAAGCTGGCCGCGCCAAAGTGAAAAAACATGTTTAAAACTTGGGAAGGAAAATTTTTTTAAAATTCTGAAAAAATTAACCAAAAGTTTAAAATTTTTGCGCAAAACCTAAAACAAATTTTTTCAAACCTTTTGGTGGGCTAAAAAATTTTTCTGTTTCAAATTTAAGTGCAAAATGCCTCAATAACAAAGCTGTATCCCCCAAAGGGCAAAAAACCCCGTTTTTGTTATGTAAATTTGTATTTAAAACAAATATTTTTGGCACCTTTCAAAATTTACCTGTGGTGACTATAAAATTGCCCGGATTTTGATTTAAAAATGCAAGCTTTCCTCAATGAACAAAGCTGAAGTGCGCCAAAGTTTTTAAAAAACGTATCTGTTATGTTTCGTAAAAATACAAGGGTATTTTTGGGCCCCTTTAAATTTACCTGGGGGACCCATAAAATTGCGGGGTTTTAAATTTAAGGCAAGGGGGATATTAAAAAAAAGGTTTTGGGTGGGCAAAAAGAAAATTGGGAAAAAAACACCCCCCACCCCCAAAAAATAAAAACTGGGTAATAAAAGGGAGTTTGCACCTAACAAAAGAGACCCGCAGTTACCAGAAAAGATGTGTACCTATAAGTTCCCGGGTGCCAATTTCCCCGGAAATATTTCAAAAGAAAAAATGTTAATAATAAAGCTTTGCAGGGCAAAAGTTACAAATAAAATTCTTTGGGGAACTTTATCCAAGGGGAAAATTCCTTTTTTAGAAGGCTTGTCTGTGTTCGGGCCCCGGGGGGGCCTCACCCCCCCTCCCTTTCCCCCAAAAGGGCTTTTAGCGGGTAATGTTTTTTTCCCCTTTTTACTTTAAACCCCTAAACTAAAAAAAAATTTTCCCCAAAATCTTTTAAACTTAAATTAAAATTTTTTTAAGGGTTCAGCCCAAAAGAGTGGGGTTTTTCTGTGAATAAAAGATTTAAAATTTTGCTTTGGGTGTTTGGACAAAAAGAGAGCGCACGGCCCTTTTGCTCTGAGCGTGAGGGGGGAACTTTTGGGGTGAAAAGGAAACCCCTTTCTTTGTAAAACGGGGTCATGTGATTTTTCCAAACCATCGCAACCATTCACTTAAAAATTTTTGACTGCACCCCCAAACTCACCCTGCTTTTTCTGTAAGGGGATTTGCGGCCCCCCAAAATTTTACAGGAAAACGCCGAAAAAGGGGCTTTTTTAATTAGATGATGCACAGATTTTAACCTTTAAAAAATCGCATGATCTAAAAATTTTAAATCAACATTTTTAAAAATTGTGCCCATTTTTTAAATTTTCGGGTAATAATCGCTCAAAACTTTGAGGGGGCCTGTTACCCCCTCATCATCTTCTATGTTGGTCTCCTTGGGTTTTTCTGTCCAGTATCAACCTTTTGAGTACTTTTAAACATTGGATTGGGAAACTGTGGTATATTGTATTCACTCATCTCTCTTTTTCCACTGCCACCTGCCAGTCACTTGTTTGGACAGTCCTTAAATAATCTCGTCCAATAATGGAGAAGTCCTAATTGGCTCTATCCAGTATTAAACCAGGGCTGTGACTTCATAAAAAGAAGATTACTTTCTACATTCTCCCACACTCCACCTTGGCTCTCCACCTGGAGCTCCCTTGGTTGCGAATAGAGATGATCGATTTAATCGAGAAAAGATTAAATTGAGTAGATTTTTATGGTTTTCTCGATCTCGATTCGATCCGATTTTTTTTCTTAAAATCAGATAATAAATCGAAATCGTAGATATTCCATAGCAAAAATTCTATTTGTAGTTCTAGTTAACTTTTGCAAATTACAAGGATTGAAGCAAGAACACTGTTGATTTGGTGTCAGAGTTTTTCCATAACACCCCATTTCATAAATATTCCATAGAAAAAATTCTATTTCTAATCCTAGTTGCCAATTATAGGGATTCAAGAACACTTTTGACGTGCTGTCTTGCTGTCAGTGTTCTTCCATAAGACCCCATTTCACAAATATTCCATAGAAAAAGTTCTATTTTTAATCCTATTTGTCAGTTGCAAATTATAGGGATTTAAGAACACTTGTGATTTGCTGTCTTGCTGTCAGGTTCTTTAAGAACACTGTTTTTGTTGGTTTTGGGGTCATGCTGCTGTAAAAGACAGTGACAGTCAAGTTACTATTCTTCTTGCAAATTTTATTCTGAGTGTCCAAAAGTTCCTTTTTGTTGGTTTTGGGGTCAAGCCACAGTAAAAGACAGCAATAGTAAAGTTCGTATTCAAAACTTTTTTATTTCAAATACTAATTTCTTCTTGGAAATTTTATTCTGATCCTCCTAAAGTTCCTTTTTACTGGTTTTGGGATCAAGCCACTGTAAAAGACAGCAATAGTAATGGTCGTATTAAAAAAATTCTTATTTCAAATACTCATTTCATCTTGCAGATTTTATTCTGAGTGTCCATAGTTTTGCTGGTTTTAGGGTCAGGCTACTGTAAAAGGGGTGCCAAGGGTGCCAATAGGGCAGAACTCCTGTCAAGGGCCCTAATTAAAAAGGGGCCCAGAGATATGTTAAAAATAGGAACTAGTAATGAGAGGGGGCCCCATTTGATTTAGCTGCATGGGGCCTTGAAACAGTTAATAGATGACTGATGGCAGCCCTGGCTATCACTGCACACCCCATAACTACGGTCCTGCCAGCTGAACCTCCATGTTCCCCACTGATATGTTCTTACTGCCACCACAGATATGACATGTTCTTGAGCCCTGGTGCAATAAGTGATAGGGGGCTCCTGTCAGTTACCATGTGCCATTTCAATACCGGTGTCTTCTTATGTGTCGAAGTGGCCCCGTAGAAGCTGCTACCGGTGTACCTGCTATAGCTACACTATCCTCATCTTTTCAGTTAGCCATTGAAAGGAATGAATGATTTGAGCCAGTGAATTTTTTTCTGTGACTCTTATAGCCAAATTGTCTTCACTAAGTTGTACCACGTATCCAGCTTACTGTTCTGGATGGTAATTGCAGCTTCTCCTCACCTGTATGGGTATAAAAATGAACCTGATCATCTTCTCCCATTGACTTTAATGGGAATCGGCGATTGAGCGAGATCGAAAATCTACACGATTTTATTTAAAATCGGCAATCGACTCGATCTAGATTTTTTTTTACTGATCATTAATCACTAGTTGCGAATGCATGTTCCTGTACTAGGCTGGAAGACTGGGGAGGTCATCTGTTAGGGACAGCAGAACCACTCCTGGTGCCTCACCCCACCTTGACCAGTGCCCCTGACTTCTCCAACCCATGCTTCAGCTTTTGCTTCCTGGACTACCATCTTCATATCAAGAAATTGTGGATGTCTTCTGCGAAAAACAATTGGAGATCCATCCACCTCAACAGCCCTACAATTGCCATATCAATCTCCTGCAAGGCACAACACTTCCTCATGGAAGAGTTTATCCTCTATTGGTGCCTGAGACTCAAGTTCTCACATATGATTTTGTCACAGGGGGCGAGTGGTGCCGTGAGAGAGAGTACGAGCCACGGCAGAGAGTGGAGTCTAAGGAGCCCCCTGGTTTTTCACCAGTGCCCATCACTGGGCTTTTCTATGAAAGACTCCCAGGTCACTACCCCTGATGTGACCACTCGCAGTGACAACCGAGGTGAGTGTGATACCAAAGGAGCATGTAAGTCGTAATCAGTGGATGGGAAATAACGTCAGGGCAGGCGGCAGGCAAAACAAAGTCAAAGTCCAGAACATGGGTTAAACACAGGGGAACGAAATGTAGCACAAAAATTCTCAGGATAAGAACACCAACAAACTGGCAAGTGGACCATCTGCCTGGTACTTTGTTATGTTTCTGTCTGCTGCCTGCCCTGAACATACTGCTTGTCACTTGACTAGGCCTCAGCATGCTCCCTCTGTACCTCGTTGTATCTCATCTGTCTGCGCAAGCGGCCACGTCAGGGATAGAGACCTGGGAGTCTCCCGCAGCAAATTGCGGCAGGCTCTGGTGAACACCAGATGGCTCCTAAGACTCTTCTTCCTGGCATGGTTCAAGTCATCTCTCGTGGTGACCAAGGGGATCCATCACCAGCTCTGATGATACTGTGCTGCCATGACTAAATGCAGGCTTGTGAAAATATTATATGATTTTGCACTCCAAAAAGACAAGTTTGGTGTGAGTTCAAAAATCACAGTAACAGTACAAAAATGTCCAACGATACTTCTTCCATTATCAAAGACTTTGATGCTGGAGGAAGTGCAATTAGAATTTTTGTATTGTAAAAGCAGGTTTAGACTGACCCACAGGGGAGCAGAGGAATCCCCCATTGGGCCCTTGGATTTGTTGGGCCCCTGGGCATTGTGGTCTCTAGGCAGGGAAAGTCTGGGGCTGACTTTGAGGAAGAAAGGGGGAGAAAGAGAGGAAGAAAGCTAGAGGCAAATTGCTATATGTGCTGTCATTTTACAGTAATTGTGGGGTAGGCCACAAGAATTAATCCCACTGGTGGGACCCAAGAATATTTCACTGGTGGACCCCAAAAATCAACTCTACTGGTGGGCTCTAGGCACCTCAGTCCAACACTGACTAAACATATTCTTTTCTAGAAGCAATAAGTAGAAGAGTGAAGAAATTAGGCGATACCTAGGTATCGTCTGATTTCTTCACTCTTCTACTACTTTCTATGGCTAACACGGGACAACATTCTACTACTAGAAGCAAGAAGGACTGCATTGCAGCAAACCACAATCTTTCTTTATCGTGGAAGTGACAGTGATATTATTAATGACTGGAGGAGAATGTTAAAGGAGTTTCCCCATCCTAAATATTTATGGCATATCAATAGGTGCAGGTTCTACCTGCCCCAAAATTCTAGGCTGAGAATGGAGATGTGGTCAGAATTCATATTAATGGGCGTTCCAGGTACAGCTGAGTGCCTGTCCTCAGTTTTTTAAAGAAGAGTGCAGTGCAGTGCAGTGCAATGGTGACAGAAGGTAGACGTGGTATTTACAATACAAAATGAAGTAACTTTACAATAGTCTTAACAGTATCCTGTTTGTGTATGCAATTTGTCACCATGGTTACCGACGTCAACCATACTCATTGTTAGTCTGATTATGCAATCTGACCTGTTACTCCATCAACCCCTTGTTACATTCCCACAAAAGGTAGAACATGGAGCAAACAGAAAAGAGCAACTATAGGATTACAAAATATACAGCATTAGATATTGGTCTGCATGGTAGCTGTATACACAAAGCGGCAGTGGATCTTTGTGCAAAACTTTTTGCAAGTTTGTTATATTTTGTGTTTTAGATGAAATGTAACAGTATAAATGATAGTTTAAAGATTACACAAAGATTAAATTGACCTTGTGTGTGTAATGGTGACGGACAGGTGCGACTTCCAATTATTTCAGTAAGAATGGTCAACAATAGTTTGTAACACAAGAAATTTTAAGAGCATAAATTTGCCCCCTTATCACTGCATTGCAATTGTAGGTTAATGTTCTATTCACATAATAAAGCAGCTAAACACACAGATTTACTCCATCAGTTTTACTAGCAATATTAACATTTTACAAGCTTTGGGATAAGCAAATTATTATTTTAGCAGCAGCTTTTAATGGACTTCACACAGCTTTAATCTGTACTTGGGAGCAATGCTACTGTCACACCAAATAAGACAAATACTAGGACCTCATATTAGAGCCATAAATTAAATGGTGTCTGGAGAACTATCGATAATATCCAATCATCATCTGCTTTATCAGCAGAAAAATACACCTTTAAATAATGAAACCCAGCCATAAAGACCGCAGAATATTTCTAACGTCCAACCCGAGAGACATTTTCTGCTACAGCCGGAGTTGCAGCTTATAACGTAACATTCTTTATGACCATTTAGGAAAGTACTCTATAAATTATTTCCCAAGCAAAGGCTGCAGTAGTCTGCCAAAATCACAGATTTCCCATTTTCTCTGAGTTAAAACTGTTTCATTATTGATATACGGACTAAAATGGGGTCACCTAATACGGCCTTTATCTTCACAATATGAAAGAAAAATGTTTTATTCACGGTAACCTACAGTCTCTATAACGATTCTTTAACTGTGTATTCAAACTGTGCACTCAATCGTAGCAGATATGTGAGAAAATAGTACAATTCAATGTATTATTATTTATCACCTTCAAAAATTATATCAATTAAATCTCGCAAAACTAACATTTTTTCTGCCTAGTGCAAAATTACTGATTTTAGAAGACATCATTTCCTTTTCTTAAAGAGGTTATCCAGGATAAGAAAAGAAGGCTGCCTGTTTTTCTTTTTTAATTTTGGAAAACCCCTTCAATTCTTAGTCTATCCAAATATTTTCATGCAGCACAAACAGAAAATATTAAATATTGGTACAAAAGGAAATATCTATCTATCTATCTAGATGATATTCAAGGAAGATTCGCAGCACTCCAGGTTCAAAAAGATGCAAAAAACTTTATTCCAACATGTCCAAAAGCGACGTTTCGGCTACAGGAGCCTTTCTCAAGCAAGGAGAAGGCTCCTTGCTTGAGAAAGGCTCCTGTAGCCGAAAAGTCGCTTTTTGGACATGTTGGGATAAAGTTTTTTGCATCTTTTTGAACCTGGAGTGCTGCGAACTTTCCTTGAATATTTACTAGGACTGGTAACTACTGTCCCAATTGTCGCTGACACCCACAATTGCTAATTTTTATAGAGTGCTGCCTATTTTTCTGCTTGTGTCTAGATGATAGATAAATAGATACATATTTTTCATTTTTAACTTTTGTTTTAAAGTCACTGATTTAATAAATAATAATTACCCCAAGCATAAACTGTAAAATTCTTCTAATATTCATGAAAAAATGTATACAGTGTCCTACCGATGGTACCGCTGTGGTGCCAAGAACAAAGACCCTCTTTTTGTTTTAGATGCATCTTCCACCCTTAGCTTAATACAATGCGCATGACTTGCAATCATCCAGATCCAGAGATTCTAACGAAGCTAGAGGAAACAGAAACTAGACAGAACAGACAACAAACAGTGGCCATTTCATAGATGTAATGCACATTCTATATGATATGAATGTATTATGACTAGAGATGGGCGAATTGATTCTAACGAAGTGGAATTCGTTTAGAATTTCAGGAAAACTTCTTTTCGTAACGAAGCCGAACATTGGGGTGCTTAGCGTGAACAAAGTGTGCTTTTGATTGATAAAAAATGGCTGCGAGCACATGGCGTTACATGGGCAAAAACTCTGGGAGGAAGAAGGGCATAGCCTACATGCATTGCAGAGATAAAAAGCCAATCAGAGACCGAGGGGATTCTGTGGCGCCACCGCACTATATAAGTCGGCGCAACGCGGGGAGCTCATACCGCCTCACTGTACTGATCAGGGAAGGTGCGCCACGGCTGCTAATGATATCCTTACTAAAGAACTCATTTTTATACAGCGTTTTTGGGGGTTTCACAGTTTGTCTCAGAGACTGCTTCTCTTAACGTTCTGTTTCTGTTTTTGTGGGGTATTGGATCTGAAGTCCAGTGTGCGTCCAGGGGCAGCTGCATAAAACATTTATGCTCTCTGCTCACAGCACATTGAATATCCAAGGGGATCTAAGCCGTTCCTGTTGTATTCATTTAAAGAAACAGCGTTTTTACAATACAAGCACCACTTCATTTTTGGCGGGCTCAATTCTTTTGCACAATTTACATCCAGGGTTTTTAATTAAGCGTTGTTCTGCTGCTGTGGTGACTAAAAGAAACCGTCTTTTTCCACGGCAAAAAAGACATTTTTCCTGTAGCATAATTCATAACCGAAGATTAATTACAAGTTTTCTCTTGTTGTGTAGCGTAAAATACACTCCATTGTAACACGCTACAATGCTGGTAGTTTTTTGGCTGCTCAATTCTTTTGCGCAATTTACATCCAGGGTTAATTAAAGCATTTTTTCTGCTGTTGTGGTGACTAAAAGAAACCATCTTTTTCACCGGCAAAAAGACATTTTGCCTGTAGCATAATTCACAACCGAAGGTTAATTACAAGTTTTTCTCGTTGCGGGTGTACCGTAAAATACACGCCATTGAAACACGCTAACAAAGTTGGTAGTTTTTGGCTGCTCAATTTTTTTGCGCAATTTACATCCAAGGGTTAACTAAGTATTTTCGCGTTGTACCCCAGTAAAAGAAATGTTGTTTTTCACCGCCACAGATGAAATTCTGTAGCATAATTCATATACGAAGGTTAATTTAAAGGGCCTTTTTGTGCTTTTATATTCAGTAAAATACACAGAGTTTTTAAACGGCACATCCCAATCAATTTTTCCCTGCCCTTTTGTGGAGCGCAATTTAATCCAAGGGTTACCCAAGCATTTTATGTGGGTTCATTTGGAGTCAAATACAGGGTGTGTATTTATCATATACAGATATCTTCACAAATAGGTCTTTACATTTTAGAACAAATATTATGTTCAGACAGAGAGGTGGCAGGCTCTTCACCTGCTAGTGGCAGTGGCACAAACATTCCTGGAGCAGGCCCAGGTCGCAGCACAGCAAGGAGACGTCGCAGCAGGGGTCACTCGGTGAGGCCCCAACTGCTGGTGTCCTCTAGCGGCCGTGTGCTGACTAGCAACCCAAGGGTTCTTGATTGCTTGACTAGATTATCCTCTTCCTCCCAGATGACATCTGACAACCCCAGCCAAGAGTCGGTGGGATTGTCAGACACAACCCTTAGTTGGCATGGCCCGGGGGCAGGTCAGCGGCCCTCACCTGTCCTCAACCCGCCTCTGTCCCATCCGGTTCCCTCAGCCAGAGATCTACTATGTGGTCTGGGCTCAGTGCCACTATATAGCGAGGAGGAACAATTTGAGGAGGGCAGTAAGCAGCTACTTGGCAGTGAAGAAATGGGGGCCAATATCCTCTGCTTCTTGCAGTAGGCAGCAAAGTATAGATGTGGAGAGTGGCATGGGAGGTCATGTTGTGAGGGGTCAGCCTCGGCATACCAAGACCGGTGATGAGGACAGCAGTGATGATGAAACACAAATAGATGATGATGTAGCCGACCGCACTTGGGAGCCGGGTGAAGCAAGGGCTTCATCATCATCAGGTCGTGCGTTAGGCAGCGGCGCAGCCAGCAAGTGGGTTGTGTGGCCGTGAGTCAGCAGGGTAGCAGCAGTGTGAGGTCGGGAACCAAGCGGCCACGGGGTAGAAAACCCGCTTCGCAGGTCCAGGAAAGTAGCGGCACAGGGGCTCAGTGAGGCAGCGGCGGCAGTAGTCACTCAGTGCGGAGCGTTGGCAGTAAAATCAGATACCCGGCGGTGTGGCAGTTCTTTGCTAAAACACCGGAGAAGCCAAACATGGGTATATGTAGAATCTGTGGGCAGAAAGTGAAGCGTGGCCAGGGAGCTAACGTTGGCACAATGGCCCTGCGTAAACACATGCAGCGTCACCATCCGGAGGCCTGAGAGAAACGTGGCTCAGATGTGGTGGTCCATCTTGCCGCAGCAGCAGCGGCCGTGGCCCGATCCCCATTGGAGAAGTAAGGCTCCCCCCCCTCTGCAAAAGGGGAGCTGTTTCTCTTTGCCTCATTCCCCCCCAAAATGCCCTGTCCCCTATTTCGGGCCCCAGTCGTTAGAAAAGGCGATTGCAAAGGGGACAACTATGCGTCCAAACATCCTAAGGGGGGAGCAGCTGACCGTGCCCGTCCAAGTTGTTGTACGCAGTCCCCCCCTTTTTCCAAATGGTGGACTCGCCCATTCAGAAACAAAAGGCTTTGCCGACCGGATGGAGATTCCAAGCCTAATTTTTTTTCCCAAAAAGGCAGTACCACCTTCTAAAATTTAAACAGAAAGGGGCCACCCTTAGTTTATCTTTTTGTTCCAAGGGCAGGCAGCGCGGACTCTGGAGCTGAACTATGGTCAGGGCCCAGTAAAACCAAACGGCCCATTGGGGAATGTGCTTCCTCCCCAGGCACCCCAAAAAAATTGGACGGGAGACGCCGTTTTCTCCTTCCTTTCAAACTGCGGCTCCGGCCAATGTCCCCCTCCTCCTCCCCCACCACCACCCCAAACCAGCCCCCCTCAAGTACTGCTCCATCATACACATGTGTAGGGCACACTTGCAAGCTTTTCTACACCTGGCTTGCCCGGTGAACGAAGTAAACAAGGGGGGGAAGTGTTCCGGCATGCAGCAAAAAATCGATTTGGGTTTCCCCACGCCAACACAAATCAAACCATGTGACAGACAAGGGGATAACATGGGTCCGCGCTGCCCCGAGGAGGGACGCCATGCGCCCGCATGGCGCAGTGCTCATCTGGTTGTAAAGGGGTTCCCCAAAGTCTTCCCCGTTTCAAAAGATTCGAAAATGGCCGGGAAACTGTGCTGCACTTCATCCATTCCTAAAAAAGCCTAAACCCTCCTCGAGTTGCAGCGGCAAAACGGCCTCCCCCAACACACTCTGATATGCGATGTTTCCACCCGTTGGAATTCCAGCCTGCACATGTTGGACCGACTGTATGAACAGAGAAAGGCCATTAACGATTTTTTGATGATCCAGGCAGACAGGAGTACTCCCCTGTGTAACTTTGATGTCAGCCAGTGGCAGCTCATGCGTGACACCTGCCGTTTGTTGAGGCCATACGAGGAGGCCACGTTATTTGTCAGTCGCCAGGACTACGGGATGAATAACGTCATTCCACTGCTTCATGTCCTGGAACAGATGCTGAAAAATCTGTCTGGGCAGGGGACTGGAGACGTGGCGACTACATCTCGCGGCCACATGAGTCTTGTGGGGACTGAAATGGAGGAGGAGGACATTGGATCATAAGCATTGTCTGGTGAAATGAGTGGATTTTCTACCCAGGTGACAAGAGAGGAGGAGCAGGAGCAGCTGGAGGAGGTAGATGGAGATGAGGAAGACGAGGTAGATGACCCGCAAGCACCGTGGCAGTATACAGTGGAGATGGAGGCAGGGAGCCCCTCGGAGTCACTTGTGCAGATGGCACCATCCGGCAGAGGGATGACTTCTGGCTCTCCACCCTATTGGACCCTCGCTACCGGTCCAAAATGGGAGCCTTTTTCCCAACTATTGAGAGGGAGGACAAACTCAAATACTCTAGGGAAATCCTCTGTAGTCAGTTGGCCGCTGCCTATGTGCGGCATCGTCCCTCCTCTGACAGGTCTGGAGGGGTAGGAGCAGTACCAGCTCCATCAGCAGCAACCCAGGTCTGGAGTCACTGATGAGCAGCTTCCTTCACCCATCTAGTGAGGAGGGTAGTCGCCAGCAACAGCAGGACCTGGAGCAGTCCCTGAACCAACAGGTGGTGGCCTACTTGGACAGCACTCTACCACCCCAGTTAGAAGATCCGCTGGACTATTGGGCAGCCAAACTGGGTGTGTGGCCGCAACTTGCCGAGTTTGCAGTGGATAAGCTGTCCTGCCCGGCCAGTAGTGTGGCATCAGAGCGGGTGTTCAGTGCGGCGGGGCCATCGTTACCCCAAGGAGAACCCGATTGTCCACGGGAAATGTGGAACGACTGACCTTTGTCGAGATGAATCAGGCGTGGATCGGCCAGGATTTCCACACACCACGCCTTAGCCGTCAGACTACATCAGCCATGACGCCTCAACCAAACTGAGAGAAATGAGTCTGGGTTTAAACTACCTGCCTCAGCCACTATTCTGATGCCGCCACCCGCCTGATGCCAAACATCTGCTGACAGTTTCTCCATCTGCCACCAACCATCTTTACCAGGGACTGGTATTGCCAACCATCTTTACCAGGGACTGGTATTGCCACCCACCTCCACACTCTGTCATTGTGCCACTTTATGACCTCATGCTGCTGCTGCTGGTGCCGTGACATACACTCTGTGTCACTGTGACACTCTCTGAGCTCATGCTGTTGATCCTGCCGCTGTCACCTCCACTCTCTGTCACTGTGCCACTCTGGGGCCTACTCCTGTTTTTGCCACCTCCTTAATGTCATTGTGCCACTGCCTGACCTCATGCTGCTGCTGTGGCTGCTGCCGTTACCTCCACACTGTGTCATTTTGCCACTCTGTGGCCTACTCCTGTTTGTGCCACATCTAGAATGTCATTGTGCCACTCTCTGACCTCATGCTGCTGCTGCCATCACCTCCACACTGTGTCATTGTGCCACTCTGTGGCCTACTCCTGTTTTTGCCACCTCCAGAATGTCATTGTGCCACTGCCTGACCTCATGCTGCTGCTGCTGTTGATGCCGTCAACTCCACACTGTGTCATTGTGCCACTCTCTGACCTCATGCTGCTGCTGTTGTTGCTGCCGTGCCCTCCACACTGTGTCATTGTGCCACTCTCTGACCTCATGCTACTGCTGCCGTGACCTCCACTCTCTGTCATTGTGCCACTCTGTGGTCTACTACTGTTTTTCCACCTCCAGAATGTCATTGTGCCACTGCCTGAACTCATGCTGCTGCTGCTGTGCCCTCCACACTGTGTCATTGTGCCACTATGTGGCCTACTCCTGTTTTAGCCACCTCCAGAATGTCATTGTGCCACTGCCTGACCTCATGCTGCTGCTGCTGCCGTGACCTCCACACTGTGTCATTGTGCCACTCTGTGGCCTACTCCTGTTTTTGCCACCTCCAGAATGTCATTGTGCAACTGTCTGACCTCATGCTGCTGCTTCCGTGACCTCCATACTGTGTCATTGTGCCACTCTGTGGCCTACTCCTGTTTTTGCCACCTCCAGAATGTCATTGTGCCACTGTCTGACCTCATGCTGCTGCTGTGGCTGCTGCCGTAACCTCCACACTGTGTCATTGTGCCACTCTTTGGCCTACTCCAGTTTTTGCCACCTCCAGAATGTCATTGTGCCACTCTCTGACCTCATGCTGCTGTGGCTGCCTCCGTCACCTCCACACTCTGTCACTAATGTTGCCACCTGAGCTCTCAGCTTGTTTTTTTTCCAGCTTTCGCTGGCATGACTTTATCAGGCTACATTCCCGCTTGAGTTTTTTTGGTCAGTTTTGCCCTCTTAAGTGCCCAGGGAATTTTATAGTGAAGCGATTCTAAGAGCGGCGGCAGTGATGTGCGTGTCATACTAAAACACAACATTGTATGAAGACCAAACCAAGCTCCCTCTGCATATTTATGAATGGCACAACGTTCTACAGCACCCTGCAGGCTCTGTGCAGCCTGGAAATAGCTGTTTTTTAACGTGAAGTAACGAAGTAATTCCGGCCGAAACTAATTTTGTCGGAAAATTCGGCGAACATCTGATGCTCTGTTTTTTTATCCCACAGAATGACTGTTATTGCTCTCTATGGGTTCAGAGTGCTGTGCTCTTAACACCTAACCATTTTTTTTTTACTTTTTTTTGCACTTATTTATTTTTTACCTCTTTAAATTATTCATTTATACATTTCATTACAATATATTATTTTTCTCCACAATTGGGGGCCAAGATAACAGTGAGTACACAATCTTTGTATTCTCTGCTGTTCCCACGTACAGATCACCAATGACAGTAAAACACTTATTGTAATAGCTTATTAGGTCAGTGATTTGTATACATAAACAGATCTGGCCAGATGTAGTTAAACTGTTCCAGTTTAGACAGTGCTATATCTCATGAAGTTAGTGTAGCATTCGTCAAAACCTATGAAGATTTCACAGTGCACTTCATAAATATGGCACATCATAAGTGCCAAGGTCACAAAACCACACCAGTTTGAAAATGTCATGGATTAGTGTGGTATTTTTGCAAAACAGTCTGTCAAGCAATATTCGTAAATGTGTATAAACTTACAAAAGTGGCACGACACGCTCTCTGAGAATTGGCACAGTCAAAAGTGTCAATGATGTCGACTGGTGTGACACGTTTACCGCAAATCTTTTATACATATGCTGGAAATGGCCTAAGAAATTATTTTTGTGGGACAGCATGCCAGAAAACTGGCACAACCCATTTCATACATCTGGCCCATTGTCTTCACCCCTCCTAATCATGCTCATGTTTAATCCTTGGTACCACTTTGGGGTTTGCATGAGTTTTTGATAATTTTTTATGGCGTTCATCATGTGGGTTAGATAACTAATAATTACGCACATGGTGATACCAAATATGTGTACTTTTTATTTTTGATCTTTTTTTTTAAAAAA
>JAODAL010046908.1:0-30451 GCA_025379985.1 Phyllomedusa bahiana
CCTATTCCCCCCCGGGGGGCTTTTTTTTTCCGGGGAAAAAAAAAAACCCCTTTTTTAAACCCCCCCCCTTTTTAAAAAAAAACCCCCCCAAAAATTTTTGGAAAAGGGGGGGGAAAAAAACCAAAAACCCCCAAAATTTTTAAAAAAGGGGCCCCCGGGGGAAAAACCCCCCCCGGGGGAAAAGGGGGGCCCCCCCTTTTAAAAGGGGGAAGGGGGGGGGCCGGGGGGCCCCCCCCGGAAATTTTTTTTTTCCCCTTTTTCCCTTTTTTCCACCCAAAAACCCCCTTTTCCCCCCCCCTTTTTAAAAAAAGGGGGCCAGGGGCCCCCTTTTGGGGGGGCCCCCCCCCCAAAAAATTTTTTCCCCCTTTTCCCGGTGGGCCCCCCTTTTTCCTTTTTCCCCCCTTTCCAGGAAAAAACCCCCCTTTTAAACCCCCCCCCGGGTTCCCCCGGGCCCCCCAAATTGCCCCCGGTTGGGGTTTTAAAAAGGGGGGGCCCCCCCTTTTTTGGGGGGCCCCCTTTTGCCGGGGCCCCCCCTTTTTTTAAATTTTTTCCCCAAATTTTCCCCCGGGGGTTTTTTTTTTTAACCCCCCCCTTTTTGGGGTGGTTTTTTTTTTTGGTGGGTTTGGGGAAATTTTTTTCCCCGAATTCCCCTTTTTCCGGTACCCCCCCCCCTTTTTTTGGGGGGGGGTTTTTTAAAAAAGGGGGGTTAAACCCCCTTTTTGGGGAGTCCCCCCCTTTGGGGGTTTTTTTCCCCCCCTTTCCCCCCCCCCCGGGGGGAAAAGGTTTCCCCCCAAAAAATTTTTAAAAATTTTCCTTTTTTTTTCCCCCCCCCCCTTTTCCCCCGGGGAAAAAGGGGGGCCCCCCCCCCCCCCCTTTTTTTCCCCCGGGGCCCCCCAAAAAAAAACCCCCCCCCCCCGGGGGGGGGGGGGGCCCCTTTTTTTTCCCCCCAAAAAGGGGGGGGGGGGGGGCCCCCCCCCCAAAACCCCGGGGGGAAAACCCCGAACCCCCTTTTGCCCCCTTTTTTAAAGGACCCCCCCCGGGCCCCGGGGCCCCCCCCCCCCCGGGGGGGGGGCCCCCCAAAACCCCCCCCCCAAAAAAAAAGGGGGGGAAAAAATTTTTTTTTTGGGGGGAAAAGGGGGGGGAAATTTTTGGGGCCGGGGGGGAAAAAAGGGGGGTTTTTTGGGGGAATTTGGGGGGGAATTGGGGGGGGGGGGGGCCCCCCGGAAAAAGGGGGGAAGGGAGGGGGGGGAAAATTTTTCCCTTTTTGGGAAGGGGGGGGGGGGGGGCCCGGGGGGGGGGTTTTTTGGGGGGGCAGGGGGGGGGGGGGGTTTGGTGGGTTTCTTGGGGCTTTTTGGGGGGGGGTTTTTTGGGGGGGTTGGGGGGGGGGGGAAAAAAGGGGGGAAAAGGGGGGGGCCCCCCAAAAATTTTGGGGGGGGCCCCCCAAAAGGGGGGGTTTTTTTAAAAATTTAAAAAAAGGGGGGGGGGAAAAAAAAAACCCCTTTTTTTTAAAATTTTAAAAGGGGGGAAAAAAAAAGGGTTTTGGTTCCCTTTTAAGGGGTTGGGGGTTGGGGGGGGAAAAAAAGGGGGGGGAAAAAAAAAAAGGGGGGGGGCCCCCCGGGGGAGGGGGGGGGGGCCGGGGAAAGGGGGGGCAAAAAATTTTTTTTTTGGGGCCCCGGGGTTTGGGGGAAATTTTTGGGGGGGGGGAAAAAAAAAGGGGGGGGGGTTTGGGGGGGCCCAAAAAAAAAAAGGGGGAAAAAATTTGGGGTTCGGGGGGAAAGGGGGGGGGTTTTGGGGGGTTTTTTTGGGGGGGGTTTTTTGGGGTTTTTTTTAAAAAAGGGGGGGTTTTTTTTAAAAAAAAAAAAAAAAACCCCCCTTTGCAAAAAAAAATTTAAATTTCCCCCCCCCCCAAAAAAATTTTTGGGGGGTTTTTTTTGGGGGGGGAAAGGGGGGGGGGGCCTGGCCCCCCTTTTAACTCCCCCCCAAAAAAAAAAGGGCCCCCAAAAAAAAGGGGGGGGGGGGGGGGGGGGGGTAAAAAAAGTTTAAAAGGGGGTGGGGGTTTTTGGGGGGGGTTTTTTTTTAAAACCGGGAAAAAATTTTTAAATTTGGGGGGGAAAAGGGATTTGGGGTTTTTTTAAAATTTTGGGGGGAATTTAAAACCCAACTTTTTTGGGGTTTTAAAAATTTTTTTTCCCCCCTTTTTTAAAAACAAAAAAATTTTTTTTTTTTTTGGGGGGGGGGTTTTTTTTTTTTCCCCCCGGGGGGAAAACCCCCCCAAAAAAATTTTTTTTAAAAAAAGGGGGGGGGGGTTTTTTTTTTTTTCCCCCGGCCCCCCCCCCCAAAAAAATTCCCTTTTTTAAACCCCTTTTTTTTAAAGGGGGGGGGGGAAAAAGGGGGAAGAAAAAAATTTTAAAGGGGAAAAACTTTTGGTTTTTTGAAAAAAATTTTAAATTTAAAAAAAAAAAAAAAAAGGGGGGGGGGGTTTTAAAGGGGTAGGTTTTTTTTTTTAAAACCCAAAAAAAAAAAAAGGGGAAAAATTTTGGGTTTTGGGGGGGGGTTTTTTTTTTAAAATTTTTTTCAAAAGGGGGGGTTTTTTTTTTTTTAAAAAAGGGGAGGGGTTTCCCCCTTCCCCGGCTAAAAAAATTTTTATTTTTTAAAAAAAAATTTTAAAAAATTTTTTTTTTTTAAAATAAAAATTGAAAAGGGGGGCCCCCTTTTTTTTGGGGGGGGGTTTTTGGGGGGGCCCCCCCCCTTTTTTTTTTTCCCCCAATTTTAAGCCCCCAAAAACCCCCCCTTTTTGGAAGGGCCCCGGGGTCCCAGGGGTTTTTTGGGGGGTTTAAAAAAAGGAAATTAAGGGGAAAAACCCCTTTTTTCCTTTTTTGGGAATTTTTCCCTTTTTTTTAAAAAAAACCCCAAAAAAAAAAAAAAAATTTTTTTTTTTTTTTTTTAAATTTTTTTTTTTGGGGTTATTGTTTTTTTTTTTTTTAAAATTTTAAAAAAATTTTTTTTGGGTTTTTTAAAAATTCCCAAAAAAAAAATTTTTGGTTTCCCCCCCCCCCCAAAAATTTTGGGGGAAAACCCCCAAAAAAAAAACCCCCCGGGGGGGAAAATTTTTGGGGGGGGGCCCCCCCCCAAAACCCCCCAAAAAAAAGGGGAAAAGGGGCCCCCCCCCCGGGGGGGAAAATTTAAAAAAAAAAAAAAAAAAAGGGGGGGGTTTCCCCCCCGGGGGGGGGGCCCCCCCCCGGGGGGGCCCCCAAAAGGGGGTTTTTTTTTTTTGGGGGGGGCCCCCAAAAAAAAAACCCCCGGGGGGACCCAGGGCCCCCCCCCCCCCCCCAAAAAAGGGTGTTTGGAATTTTTGGTTAAAAAACCCCCGGGGGGGGGGGGCCCCCCCCCTTTAGGGGGGGGGGGGGTTGGGGTAAAGGGGGGAAAAGGGGGCCCGGGGGAAAATTTTTGGGGGTTTTTTTCCCCCCCAAAAAAGGGTTTTTTTTTTTTTTGGGGCCGGGGGGGAAAAAAAAAAAAAAGGGGGGGGAAAAAAAAAAAAAAAAAAAAAAACCCCCCCCTTTTTAAAACCCCAAAAAAAACCCCCGGGGGGGGAATTTTTAAAAAGGGGGTTTTTAAATTTTTTTTTTTTAAAAAAAACCCCCTTTTTGGGGGCCCCCGGGGCCCCCTGAAAACCCCCCCCTTTTTTTAAAAAGGGGGGGGGGTTTTTTTAATTTTTTTTTTTTTAAATTTTTTCCCCCCTTTTTTAAAAAGGGGGAAAAAAAGGGGGGTTTTTTTCCCCCCCCCGGGGGGGCTTTTTTTTCCCCTTTTTTTTTTAAAAAACCCATTTTTTTTGGCCCCCCTTTGTTACATATTTTTCCCCCCCAAAATCAAAAAAAAAAAAAAAATTTTTTTTAATATCACAATTTTTAAAAAAAAAAAATTTTTTTTTTTTTTTCCCCCAAAGGAGCTGTGTAAGGGCTTTTTATTTGCAGGATAAACGTATGTTTTCACTGGTATTAAGGGCCTCCCCCACATTAATGGGAGGGGTTTACATGGTGTGCTGGGTTTTTCCCTTGGGGGGGTGGGACATTTGTTCTCTTCCCCCCCACCCCCCTTCTTTTTCAATTTTTTCCTGAACGGGGTCAAAGGGTGTTGGCTGGATAGGGAAACCGGGAAAAGAGTTTTTTCCCATAGGGGGTTTTTTGGTTTTGATTCAGCTTTTTGGATTGGCTAATTGGGGCGCCAAATGGTGGAATTTTAACGAGTTAAGGAGCCCTTTCCCGAGGTTCCCCAAAACCCGCAGATTGAAGCAGCGCCCACCCATTTTTTTTTTAATTTTTCCCCTTTTTTGTCTGGATTTCTTTATTAAAAGGGGGTGTTGTCAAACCCCCCCTAATTCTGGGGGGAAGGGGGGGTCAAATTTTTTATTTTTAAAGTATTAAAAAGGGTTTTTATTAAAAGGGTTTATGGTTTTTTTGATTCATATTAATTTTATTAAAACCCTTTTTAAAAAAATTGCGGCCCTTTCAATCCGAGTGGTTTTCTAAGCCTTGTTTAAAGGTGTTATTATGGTGCTTGTGTTGGGGTACATAAGATTTTTTTTAAACATGGGAAAATTTGGCAAAAGGTTTTTTTTTTTCGCAGGGTTTTCTAGATTAAATTTAAAAATCATTTTTTAAAATTGGGGTTATTATAAAAAATTTGGCCCAAAACCTTTTTATGTCCTTTTTTATTTAAATTGTTTTTTATTGGGGGAAATTTGGTATTTTTCACACAGCAATTTAAGGGCATCCGTAACCCCGGGGGGTTTTGGGAGCTTTTCGTTTTTCCCCCCCGCAAGCAGGGGGGGGCCGGGGAGCCCGCCGGGGCCCCCCTTGACTGTCAATTACCGGGGTTTGGGGGGGAAATTAAACCGGGAATGATTGGGGGGCCCCCTTTTCCCCCCATATTTAAAAGGGAATAGCTCTAAATACGTGGTTTAAATGGGTCCCCAAAAAAAAGGGGTGAACATTTGGGCCTTTGGGGTTCACACGACGTTTTTGTGATCCGTTTTAAAGGATCCCCAAAAAGGATCTAAAAAATTGTCCCGTGGATTAACATTGAGTTTTAATGGGCAAAAAAACGCATCGTGTTCCCCCCCGGGAGATCAGCCGATTTCGCTTTTTTAAGGGTCTCCTGCCCCTGCCTTTTCGTCCGCTTTTAAAAAAATTGAAAATGTCAAATTTCTTGCGGTTTTTTCCAAGTGAAAGCCCCAAAAGGAAAATAAAGGGGGGTTTCCCTTTTGGCACCTGTCCAAAAACGCTTCCCCCACTCTGGGCACGTATCAGCTGCGCTTTTTCATTCCTAAAAACGGGGTGCGAAAAACGCAAATGAAGGGGGGGCAGGGGGGCCCATCAGCTGGGGGGAGGGGGGGGTGCGATCAGCTGGAGGAGGGGGGCGGGGGTTTGGGGCGATCAGCTGGGGCGAGGTGCGGGGGGGGCGATCAGCTGGGGAGGTGGGGGGTGCGATCAGGGAGGAAAGGGGCGGGGGTTTCCCATCACCCCGGAGGAGGTGCGGGGGTGGATCAGCTGGGGGCGAGGTGGGGGGTTGCGTCAGCTGGAGCAGGGGCGGGGGGGGCGTTTAGCTGGAGGAGGTGCGGGGTGCGATCAGTGGGGAGGGGGTGGTGCGGGTCAGCTGGAGCAAGGTGCGGGGGTGCGATCAGCTGGAGGGGGGTGGGGGGGTCCGATCAGCTGGAAAGGGGGTGCGGGGGGTGCGATCGCTGGAGCGAGGTGCGGGGGGGTTTCGATCAGCTGGAGGGGGGTGCGGGGGTGCGTAGCTGGAAAACAAGGTTTTCGGGGGTGCGATCAGCTGGAGGAGGTGCGGGCTTGCCCATCACTGGAGGAAAGGGGCGGGGGGGCGATCAGGCCCGGAGCGGGGGTGCGGGGGGTGCGATCACTGGAGGAGGTGGGGGGGTGCGATCGCTGGGGGAGGTTTCGGGGGGTGAGATCAGCTGGAGGGGGGTGCGGGGGGGGGAATCAGCTGGGGAGCTGGGGGGGGTGCATCAGCTGGAGGAGGGTTTGGGGGGCGATTTAGCTGGCGGGGGTTTTCGGGGGGGGCGATCAGCTGGAGGAAAGGGGCGGGGGCGAAACCCCGCTGGAGCGAGGTGCGGGGTGCGATCAGCTGGAGGGGGTGAGGGGTGCGATCATTGGGGAGGTGCGGGGGCGATCAGTGGGGGAGGGTGGGGGAAATTGCGGGAACGGGGTGGGGACAGGGGGAGGGTGCGGGGGTGGATTAAGGGGGAGGGGGGTGGGGGGGTTTCGGGTCAGGTTTTGGGGAAGGGGCGGGGGGGCGATTTAGTGGAGGAAAAAGGGGCAGGGGGTGGGGATCCCGCTTTGGGGGAGGGGCGGGGGTGCGATCAGCGGAGGAAAGGTTTCGGGGGTGCGATCGCTGGAGGAGGGGCCGGGGGGTTTTAGACAGCTGGGGGGGTGCGGGGGGGCGGTCAGCTGGAGGCGGTGCGGGGGTGCGATCAGCTGGAGGAGGTGCGGGGGTGCGATCAGCTCGCGCGAGGTGCGGGGGTTCAATCAGCTGGAGCGAGGTGCGGGCGTGAGAGAGATCCCCTTTCTGAAAATGCATCCGGAAAGCGGATCCATAAAACGCAAGTGAAAAAGCATTCAAAACGGATCCAAATAAAGTAACAACTGCTGCGTTTTGCGGATCCGCTTTCCGGATGCGCTTTTCAACAGTCAAAAACGGATCCGTAAAAAGGATCCAAAACGCCGTGTGAACAAGCCCTTAGGGGTTTTGTGTTTTTTTTATGTTTAAACATTTTTTATTTATTTGCTTCTATATTGTTTTCTTTTAGTCCCAACTTGAGACTAGACTGTGTGATTGCTTTTAAAATACACAGCAACACATTACTGTTGTACTATGTATTATAGTGCATGTGACAGGCTGCTTAATAGGTTCCTGTATATAGCAGACCTGGAGGCCATCAGTTTGCCTCCGGCTGCCTTGGAAGCCATGCGCTCGCGTTGCAGGGGTGCCCATGAAATACAGAGGAAGCCATCTCCCTCTGTTAACCACCATGAATGGTACTTACCATGACATTTTGGGGTTTAAATTGTCAAGATCGGAGCTGGCTCCATTGTGTCCCGCTGCAGCGGGCTGTACATTACAGCCGTCTCCCAATGTGTGGGCACAACCTCTGAATCTAGACTGTCCAAACGCTGTGCACAGTACTCAAGAGACTTGCCAACTCTACAGGCAAATCGCCTTCCCTGCATCCCGCTAGCTATGCTACTACCTCACATATATCTAGCCATGCCTCAGAATTTAGTATTTAGGACTAAATAATGCACATCTATTTATTGCAGGTTAAATAATTCTTACCCAGCTTCCCCAGGCTCCTAGAAAGCAAATGTGCTGACACATGATGTGATATGAGAGTTGGGAATTTACACAAGGACAAAATTGTTGATACCTTTCTGCTTAAGAAAGAAAAACCCACAATTGTTACTAAGTAACTTGAAACTGTGGAAAGTAATGATAAATGTAAATTTACTGAAAATAAACTAATGAAAATCATACATCAGATTTGAATTCTCTGTCAACCAAAAATGTTTTAAAAAAATTAGAAAAAAATTACAGACTAAAAATTAAGACCATCTCCAAAATGCTTGATGTTCATGTTACTACAGTTGTACATATTATCCCGAATTTTAAGGTCTATGGTACTCTAGCCATCCTCCCTGGATGTTGGTGTAAGAGAAAAATGTATAATATATAGAAGAGACTAGAGGCTAGAGATTAGAGGAAGAATCTAAGTTCAAGGTACATCATTGTCAGGTCGCATCATTCGTCGCTGTCTTTGCCAAAGTGGACTTAACGAAAGACAACAGAGGATGGAAGCCACCATTCAAAACAAATCATAACAAAGTGAAAATCTGGAAGAATGTCCTTTGGACAGATGAGACAGAACTGGAGCTTTTCAGCAAGTCACATCAGCTCTATGTTCACAGATGCAAAAATGAAGCATACAAAGAAAAGAACATTGTACTTAGTGTGAAACATGAAGGAGGCTAGGCTATGTTTCGGTGATACTTTGCTACATCTGGCACCAAGTGTCTTGAATCTGTGCAGGGTACAATTAAAACTTAAGACCAACAAGACATTCTGAAGCAAATGCGAAAGGTTGGAATCAGGTACAAGTCATGGATCTTCAGACAGGATAATGACCCCAGACACAGCATAAAACATCCAAGAAAGGCTAACAGCAAAGCATCAACTATTCTGAAGTGGCCTTCTATCAGCCTGCTCTAAATCCTATTGAACATCTGTACTCAGCATCTGTCACCAAGGTTTCCACAATAATAACAAAGAAGCGTATATTACAGTTGAACTCTACACTTGTCACCAATCATTGCGTTGTATGAGAAAAACAAAAGAGCATGTACACAGCTGAGACAAATTATTATGACCATCTTATACTTTTGACGTTGATAGCTCATATAAGAAGTCACGTGTTGTGAGCTGGCTTGGTGGGTATATAAGGTGTGTGATGGACTGTCTGTACACATATCCCTTATTGCTGTCATAAGTAATGTTAGAACTGCGCTACTGCCCCTTTAAGTGCTGTCTGTTGCAGCCCCTTTAGTGTTGAAGTTGACGCTTCTGAAATAGGAGTGTGGGCAGTTGTGTCGCAAGGGCCCTCCTTTTTGACTAACCTTCACCCCTGTGCCTTTTTTCATGTAAATTGTAGCCCAATGAAAGAAATTATGACATTGGGAACTTCTCACCATCAAGTGGGCATTTGAGGAGTGGCATCATTTTATAGAGGGGGCGATACATAAAATTACTGTACTCACTGACCATAAGAACCTGACTTATCTTGAAACCGCTAGGAGACTGAATCCCAGACAGGCTAGGTGGGCCTTGTTTTTTTTACCAGGTTTGACTTTATTGTTACTTACAGACCCGGCTCCAAAAATGTTAAAGCTGATGCTTTGTGCAGAAGCTTCTGTGCCACTCAATCCTCCAAATTACACTGGAAACCCATTTAGCTACAGTGGTTGTAGTCTCAGCAGTGTCCCTGGACCTGGCCATTGATATAAGACAGTTTTAGGATTTAACTCTTCCGACTACTCCCAATGAGAAGTTATTTGTACCACCACAGTTCAGGTTCCGGCTGTGCAACATGTTGCACAATTCTGCTCTTTGTGATCATCCAGGGATTTCGGGAGCTAAGACTTGTTGCTCAATCTTACTGGTGGCCATCCATGCTCTATGATATTACCGTGTACGTTTCCACCAGTGAGACTTGTGCTCAGATAAAGGTCCCTCATGTCCTTCCTAATGGAGAACTTCATCCGTTACTCAGTCCCCAAATGCCTTGGTCACATTTGTACACAGAATTTATTACGGATTTACCCCTCTCTGAGGGAAAGAGAAAAATTTAGGTAATCGTTGATCATTTCAGTAAGATGAGCCATTTTGTGCCACAACTCTTTATTGACCATGTAGTTCACTTTCACAGGATTCCTGAGAACATTGTTTCAGACAAGGGGGTACAATTTGTTGGATAAATTCTGGAGGGCCTTTTGTACAAAACTCAAAATTCAGTTATCCTTTTCCTCAGCGTTCCCTCCTGAATGTAATGGTCAGATAGAGCGGTTTAATCAGACTCTTGAGCCATACTTTAAGTGCTATTGTGCATATAATCACACTGACTGGATAACTTACCTTTTTCTGGCAGAGTTTACCATCAATAATCGACAAAAATGAAAAATGACACACACCACAATAAATAAAAAGATGCTGCCATTGTGTGAAAAAGCATATAATAGAGGCAAACACAAGAAAAGAGGACACAGAGATTGGTGCACGACCAAAATTAGTGAAAATATAAACATGAAACTTTATTAGGGACAAAAAATACCATCATTTCTGTGTCCTCTTTTCTGTGGTTTGCCTCGGTGATCAATAATCATCATAATACTTCCATTAAAGGGGTTGTCTCATCTCAAAGTTTCATAGGATGCATGAATGAAATAATGCTGCTTTGCTCTGTCACTTCCTGGTCAAGCTGTCTGTAATTAGCATATGAGCACCGTGTATTCAGAATTCTCTGTTTTAGTCTAGATTAAATAAATTACCTTCTCTGAGGTTCGGAGAAGCTTCTGAGCTAATGTAAGCAGTAGAGTAATTAGTCTTTTGTCTGAAAGATCAGATAACACACAAGCTCTCACTGCTGGCCAAGACCTGTGTGATGACATCACTCTCTGCTATCAGATAGAACAAACATCAGGGGAGAAGGAGTACACAGGTCAGTCACTTGGGAAACTGGAAAGCCCTCAGAAGTTGGTTCCGTAACAAAAAAAGATGAACAAAGCAATATATTTGGAAAACGTCTTCATTTAGTGTTCCCTACATTTTGAAAGCAAATCTTTGTAGTGAGACAACCCCTTTAATACTATGCAACTATGGCTTTCATCTGTGCTTTGTTTCTCTTTTTATCTGCCTCTGATAACCCCAAGGTAGAGATAGAACCAGAAAGACTGTGCACAGTCTGGGCCCAAGTTCAGTTGAACCTGAGGAGATCCCAGTCCATAAATAAAAAGAATGCTGATAAGAGACCCATGGCAGAGCCTGGTTATGCAGTGGGGGATAATGTTTGGCTCACTGCCAAGAATATGAATTTAAAGGTTTCCTGTCGTAATTTGGCTCCCAAATGTATTGGTCCGTACTCTATTTTGCAGGTTATTAATACAGTGACTTTTTGTCTTCGCCTACCGCTGACCTTTGGATCCATAATGTGTTACACAAGTCTATGCTCCAAAAATATATACCTCCGGTTGGTCCTCAAAAAGAACCTCCGCTTCCAGTCCAGGAGAAGGGGGAACTAGAATTTGAAATAGGGTGAATTGTGCATTCATGGAGAGTCAGAAACGCTCTTTAATACCTAGTACACTGGAGAGGAGAGGACATGGGTACCTGCTTCCTCGGTCCATGCTGATCGTTTGGTGAGGGGATTTCTCAAGAGATTCCCTCTGAAGCCCGGTCCTAGACTTAAGGGTCTGGTGGCCCCTCATAAAAGGGGGATACTGTTAAGACTGTGCTCCTGCCCCTAAAAGGGGTAATTTCTTAGCGTTTCAAAACAACGTGATTATTGGCTTTCAGGCCAATGGTGGAAGTATTTTTGAAACTGCACAGTTTGGGAACTGTTCACGTGGTGCTGTAAAAGTGTATTGTGAGTGGACAATCGGCATCATTGTGAATAAGCAATGTGATAACTGCAGAGACCCACAGTGATGTGAGATGTAAACACTATCTATGAGGGTTCCGGCAGGTGGACCAAACCACTACGATGGAGCAGCTCACCCTCAAAATGAACCAGGGGGCAAACAGACATGTCTCTAAAACCCCAGTTTGGCACACCCTATGGCACATGGGGCTCCTAAGCAGACAAATAGTCACTGCACCTCTTCTAACCAAGCTGCATTGGCAGAAGAAGCTTACATTTTTACGGTAGTAATGGAATTGGACCTCTACTGTACATTGGTGTGCATTGGCTAGAAACTTTAGAGCGCAAACACCTTGAAACTCTTGCTGGAGAACACAAACTGTAAGTGGCAGCGTTATGGTTTGGGGAGTATTTTCGTACGATTCTCTGGGTCCACTTATGCATTTGGTTGGCACTCTCAACAATTTTGGTATGAATCCATACTTGCAGATTATGGACACTCATACATGCTGATTGTCTTCTCTGGGGAGAATGGGATCTTCCAGGAAGACAATGTAATTTGTCACATGTCTAGAAATGGCAGACATTGGTTGGAAGAGCATGACCAAGACTTCCAAGAACTATCCCTAATTCCCCAGCCTTGAACCCAATTGAGTATCCATGAGACCACTTAGATCATCCAGTTCGCTCTATGGATCCTCTCCCATGCACTCTCCAGCAGATGTGGGATGCAGTTGGCATGGTTCACATACCTGCGACAACCTACCAGAACCTCATTTAGTTGCTCCCAGCCTGTGTAGCTGCTGTCCATGCTGCAAACGGTGGTTACATTGGATATTAACAGGTGGTCATAATGATGTGTCTCGATTGTGTAATACTTATCAGAACCATAAGCAGACTCCTGTGCCTCATACTCCCTCCATTTTCTCTTTAGTTCTTCTAAATCCTTTATAATAACATGATTTTTTACATACAGTTTTTCATTATTATACACTCATACAAGAAAATCTATTCTAAAATTTCTAACCAGAGTGCAAAAGGACGAGTATTATTTACCCAGTAAGATCGTCTAATGTAGTTTACTTATAAACTGTGTCTATCGATCATTGAAGTCTTTTCTCTCATTTCACGCCTGAGGGATAGATTCTTATAAATGAATAGATGCCCATTGCCAGCAATGACACTTCTATAATCTTACTGGTCACTATAGATAACAGTGTAGAAAGAGTGGAACTAATGAAATACATGAAATACATGAGTTTTGAATGGATATCCCTCTAGTAACATAAGTTGAGGTCACATGTTTCTGGGGTAAAACTTAAAATTTTGCAAACCATTAGCAAATATCCTAAAATAAACAATTGTGCAGAAAAAACTCCAGTTATAAGTTTATAGATCTTACAATAATGCTTTACATTAAAAAGAACCTATAACATAGGTTATGCCCCCCTTGCTGAGGACAGCACAATCTAGTGTCAGACATGCTGTTTCCAGCACTGAGTCCCTTATTCTGTAAGATGCTGCAGTTTTAGAGCATTTACCCCTCACATATTATTCATGAGTAGGTGTTAGCCTCACCCACCAAAGGCTAGCCCCGCCCACTGACAGTTATTCACGTGTTTCTGCCTATTCAAAGTAATAGGTTTATCAGTTGAGGTGGGCGGGGCTAGCCTCAGGTGGGCGGGGTTTGAAAAAAAAAAACTGACACTTTGAATGACTCTTTGAATGACTCTTCTAGCTGAAAACTGCAGATTTGAGCATTAAATACACAAAGCTACAGCATCTTACAGAATAAGGGACACAGTGCTGGAAACAGTGTGGCTGTCACTAGGTTGTGCTGCCCTCAGCAAGTGGGGCATAACCTATGTGACAGGTTCCCTTTAAACCTAGATATAATTATTATGACTTGTCCACTGGGCACAGAGAGATGTACATGATATTGATAATTTTTTTTAACTCCGCTCTCATATTCAGGACTCTTCAGTGACATTTAAATTTTTTTTAGAAGCTTACAATTTAGAATATGAATCTGTTTTCTTTTAGTCCTGTCAGCTGTACAATGTGGGGGATTTCTCCTCCCTGCAGACTGATAGGACAGATGGGATCTTTAATGAAGGTACGCCTCTATTAAACACTCTCTCAGACTCTGACCCTTGTGTTATTTTATTAGTACAGAATGTCTAGGTAGGGATGGAAGATGTGTTGCTGACAGGACTAAGGGAAAACAGATTTAGGGATTATAAAATTCACCTAGGTTTTAAAGGTGGAGAATAGGGTAAAAAAAAATTTGAAGAAAAAAGTTTGGGTAGTGTAGTTTTTATTGGTACTATTTTGGGTTACATGCAACTTTTTGAGCACTTGTTACTCCAGTTTTTGAGGGATATGAAAATGACAGAAAAAAACACAATTTCGGCATTTGGAATTTGTTTTCCTCTACGGTGTTCAGCGTACGGGATAAATGCTATTTTATTTTAATAGCTTAGACTTTTACAAATGCATATATATATATATATATATATATATATATATATATATATATATACATTATATATATATATATATATATATATATATATATATATATATATATATATATACTTTGTCCCCCTAGAGTACTTGACCACTAGGAGGCATGATCCCTTGTCCTATATACGGCAGTACTGTTGTACTGCTGTATATAGAGTATTCATTCCTTGTCTATGGCAGGGTGTAATAGTTGTACATAGATGGCAACCACGGAAGACTGCATAAGGCTTCTGGCTGCTGTGGCAGATGATCATCCCCCTGCAATTATGTTGTGGAGGGAGATCGGAGGAAGGAATGTTCCTCATTCATTTAGGGGTTAGGGTCTTGGCTGTAGACTGGGGTTGACTGGGCTCTAGTAATATGAGTCTTCATCAATGGAGGGGACTCCAAGCCTTCAGATTCATAGGCATAAGAGATAATGTCCCTGAAATATGAAGAGGGTTGTTTTCTACTCTTCTAAAGGAGGAGGTTCTTTCCAAGATATTGAAACATTTACTGAAATCCATGGAGTTTTAGTGCTCAATCTAAGAATTCTCTTCCTTGTTAAGAACTGGTAGGACAATAGTCTGGTTTATGTTAGACTGAGATCGCACTTTCTGTCTAAAATAAAAGAATACTGATCTTTCAGACAGTTTGGTCTACCTGTCCTATGTCCTGTAGGACACAGAAAAAACACTAGGGGTGGTGAGTCTGGGGTGGTGTTTTAAACAGGAGTACATTCATTAATGATTCCACCTGTCCTATCAGTCCGCAGGGTGGAGACATTCTCATTATACTGCTGACAAAGACTTAAAAGAAAAAAAATAGTTCCCTCTACCTTTCCTTTATCACAACTAAATAACAGTGGCTGCTGCACAGAACAAACTATTAGTATGTGAGATGGCTGCTGGGCTAGGTCAGGATGGGATTTCAGCCTTTCAATGTAAATAAGAATGTTTTTGTCAGCTGAAAGTAAGCAGAATTCCTTACATTTGTGAGATTTAAAGGTTACACAACATTAACATATGATTGGCTTTATAAAGAGTATTTAACCTTTATTTACACAGGACTGGATAACCCCATTAAGCTAAGCAAAATGATGGCAGACGTTTTACACAAAATCTGCTTGTGTTACAATTGAATATTGCCACAGATTGGGCTGCAGATTTATTATTTTATATTTTGCATTGACATGGCGAAATCTGTGGGATTCTGTGAGATTTCTACAAAACAATGAGCACAGTGCACATGAGAAATCCCCAGCATGCTCATATACTTTTACAGATTTTTTTTTCTACTTGTGAATGTTTTTTTAGAGCCTTATCCATATATATTGCACTATAGATTGTCACAGATTTATAGTGTAAGATCCCCATCGCAAAAATGTGGACTTTGCTTTGTCTGAACATCACCTAAGACCGTTACCTAACCAGGTTATATTTTATGCACAATTTATATTTACATATTTTTAAAAGTAATCGAATTTAGTACGCTATCTACCAAAGGGAACATTAAACCTTCAGGCAGGCCCGGACTGGCCATAGGGCAAACCGGGCATTTGCCCGGCGGGCCGCTGGGGTCTGGGCCGCAGGGCCGGCTCGGATCGCCCGCCAAGGGGACCAGTGTTCCCCCCGGCGGGCCCCGAGTCCCGGCGCCGGTCTGTGGCGCGCTACAGGGGCCACAATGGTCGTATTAGTGACCGGACCCCTGTGGCAGGGGACCGACAGGCCCCCCTCGCCACACGGCTGCACAGCCGGGTCACTGACCCAGCCATGCAGCCATCACAGCCGCCGCCTGCACCGCGCGGTGCAAGCCTCAGCCGAGGCTGAACAGCTGGGATCTACGGATCCCGTCTGTCAGCTCCCAGGATGCCGCGGGGCAGGCACGCAATGTAATGACGTCATCGCGCGCCCGCTCCGCGGCCCTGCAGTCTGCTGCCGGCGGCCTCTGGGGGAGAAGACAGAAGAGGAAGCAGAGACATCAGGTAAGTATAGTTTTTACTTATTTTTTAAAAACTACTGCCCTGGCTACCTGCCCTGAACAGCTGCATGCCAGCCCTGGCTACCTGCCCTGACCAGCTGCATGCCAGTCCTGGCTACCTGCCCTGACCAGCTGCATGCCAGCCCTGGCTACCTGCCCTGACCAGCTATATGCCAGCCCTGGCTACCTGCTCTGACCAGCTGCATGCCAGCCCTGGCTACCTGCCTTGACCAGCTATATGCCAGCCCTGGCTACCTGCCCTGCCCAGCTATATGCCAGCCCTGGCTACCTGCCCTGACCAGCTATATGCCAGCCCTGGCTACCTGCCCTGACCAGCTGAATGCCATCCCTGGCTACCTGCCTGACCAGCTATATGCCAGCCCTGGCTACCTGCCCTGACCAGCTGCATGCCAGCCCTGGCTACCTGCCTGACCAGCTATATGCCAGCCTGGCTACCTGCCCTGACCAGCATATGCCAGCCCTGGCTACCTGCCCTGACCAGCTATATGCCAGCCCTGGCTACCTGCCCTGACCAGCTGCATGCCAGCCCTGGCTACCTGCCCTGACCAGCTATATGCCAGCCTGGCTACCTGCCCTGCCCAGCTATATGCCACCCTGGCTACCTGCCTGACCAGCTGCATGCCAGCCCTGGCTACCTGCCCTGACCAGCTGAATGCCAGCCCTGGCTACCCTGCCCTGACCAGCTATATGCAGCCCTGGCTACCTGCCCTGCCAGCTGCATGCCAGCCCTGGCTACCTGCCCTGACCAGCTATATGCCAGCCCTGGCTACCTGCCCTGACCAGCTATATGCCAGCCCTGGCTACCTGCCCTGCCCAGCTATATGCCAGCCTGGCTACTGCCCTGCCCAGTGCATGCCACCCTGGCTACCTGCCTGACCAGCTATATGCCAGCCCGGCTCCCTGCCCTGACCAGCTGCATGCTAGCCCTGGCTACCTGCCCTGACCAGCTGCATGTCAGCCCTGGCTACTGCCTGACCAGCTGCATGCCAGCCCTGGCTACTGCCTGACCGCTATATGCCAGCCTGGCTACCTGCCTGACAGTATATGCAGCCCTGGTACCTGCCCTGACAGTATATGCCAGCCTGGCTACCTGCATGGCCAGCTTATGCCAGCCCAGCTACTGCCTGACAGCTATATGCCAGCCTGGCTACTGCCTGACGATTACTGGCCCTACCTGACCGATTACTAGCCCTACCTGGCTAGTTACTGGGGGCAGCCCTAGCTACCTGGCTGATTACTGGGGGGGCTGCCCTAGCTACCTGGCTGATTACTGGGGGCAGCCCTAGCTACATGGCTAGTTACTGGGGGCAGCCCTAGCTACCTGGCTCGTTACTGGGGGCAGCCCTAGCTACCTGGCTAGTTACTGGGGGCAGCCCTAGCTACCTGGCTAGTAACTGGGGGCTAATTACAGTGGTAGGCCCTGTCTACCTACCAAATTAATGGAGGAAGGCCCTGTTTACCTACCTAATGGGGGTCTACCTATTTACATGCCACTTATCTGACATTTTTTAATTTCTAATTTTTAGGGTCTAACATAGCTGTTTGGGGAATTGATAGGAAAGTGCTGGAAAAGAGAGGAGTCTAAGATGTATTTGTGGTAAATTCTACAGAGACGAGTAGTGGCCACTAGAAGACATTGCATGCTGTACCAAACAGAGAAAGAAATGGAAGGGAACGACTCATCAGGGAAGACGTCATGGAGGTTTGGGCCAGAAGGAGAAGAAAAGGAGAAGAGAACAACTCCCATCAGAGATGACGTCTCCTGTGAGTCCCTGCTGTCAGGGGTAAGTTTACTTCTGTGTTGAGTCAGTGCTGTATTCATGTGATGGTGACCTGACTACTGCTAATGTGATTGGTTGTAGGTTATGTTGGTGCTTATGTAGTGTCAGTGTGAGCTTGTCCCTGATTGTAAAGTAAGTGCACCCCTGACTCTGTGATGAGGGGTTTCTCTGCACCACTGTTTCTTTCTTGCTTGTGTGTAGGGAGCTCTCACACGGAGCAGTTTTGGTGCATTTTTTGTGTAGAAATGTACAGCATTAACTGCTCTGCCTTTCTGCACCAAAAACACATAAAAAACGCTGCGTGTGAAAGCAGCTTTATAGTGTAGTTTATTTTAGAAAGCGGCGAGGTGCGAGAACAAGGGGAATTTTTTAAGTGGATATTGTATGTGGGCTGCTGGGGGCTTAGTGCCAGGGCTGATTTTTATTCCCAGTCCGGCCCTGCCTTCAGGCAAAAAATACTAAAACGTAACTTTTAATGATATATAGTAAAAAAGGCCCTAATAAACCCTACACACTAACTACCTACAAAAAGGGTGGGGGAACCCGCCCCAAAAAGGGCGACCCCACACAGGAACCTAAAGCTACCCAACCCTAGACAGCCCTACCAATAGAAAGACAAGTATGAAAAAATATCTTAACCCAACATCTAAAAATTATAAAACAGCGTGATAGTACCAAGATAATAATGTAAAGACCACCACAAAAGAGATACAAAGTCACTGAAGGTTTACATCAAACAAATATCTATTATGACTAACACATGCAAAGGTTTTATATAAAAACACAGCATAACTCCACTCAAACCTGTTCCAACGTGTTTCCCCCAATTACCTGGGTTCATCAGGGAACACAAACAACAGTGATAAAAGCCATAAGGCTAACAGAGAAACTACTTCCCTTGGAAAAGATGCACGAGGGACCTCCAAATATAATGGTGATAACGCGAGATGGTGCTGCTGCCAAAGGGAACCGGATAACAGATGGGCAAAAATCTAATTTACTCAAATTAAAATGGCAGTGGTGGGGAACAAGTAGGTGACTTTTTCTAATTTTTTTCCTCACCCTAACACCATTTAAAATTAATTTTCTTCAGCTGGACAACCCCTTTAAATATCCAAATATACAGTAGTAACTGAAGAAATGGAACTTTACATTTATTTTACATTGCATACCCCCTTTTACAGGTCATACCTCTTTAGCCCTACCTCCCCAGATTTTCAACATGAGAGTGGAAACAGGGACTATGCACTAAGACTGAGGTTGGACAGATCCTGGAGCTTGTAGTTGTACAGGACAAAGGGAAATGGTTTCAAACAGGAAATGCTACTGCTCAGCTGCAGCGAAGGGAGGCTACATATAGCACAGAAAATGCACACATTGCACTTTTTGGTTCACTGGACAACTCCTTTATTTGCAACATGTGGAGTGAGAGGGGTTGGGTCAGGTCCTGCGTATATTATTTGTTTTTATTATTATACAAATATGATAATTGAGCCCCATAATATGGGAGCATCTTGTCAGTATCTGTAAACAGACCCTGGTAATACTGAAATAAGGATGTTATATCAAGTTGTATGTTGAAATAATATCTTCCCTGCTTGTAACCTTCTAAATTACAGTCCACTTACCTCTTCTAATCTGAAGCTACTCTTCTGTATGCTGTCAAATCTTTTAATGTCACCAAATGTTTGCAAAATGTTCAGTAAGGACAGCCTGACCTTTAAGGAGATTTTTCCTTTTAGTGAGATTTGTGCTCTGGAGAGGAAAATGAACTGCACCTTCCCAGGTCGGACACAATGTGCTGATTTTTCATGAAGTCTTTGTTACCAGTTTGTGCTCTGGCTCCAGTGTACACATTTTACATTAAGCATGAAAAGTGCTGTGATATTGTCCTCACTATAACCCATGCAGTTGTTTTCTGGACAGTCCCACAATCCATGAGTGGTACTAAAAATGTTTAGGGTTGGAATAGACAAAGCAGCCACAGCTTGTCAAGAGCATACCTCCCAACCGTCCCGCTTTTGTCAGGACAGTTCCAATTCGGGGACAATGTCCCACTATCTCAGGACGGCTGGGGGGAGTCCCGATTTTCAGGGGTACTGTATTTTTCGGACTATAAGGCTAGGTTCACACGGCTTAATTGCGGGACTTAATTACGCCCTGCAATTACGCCGTGTGGCCGGGGGCGGGAGCCGGCCCATAGACTTGCATTACCAGCGGCGCGTATACGCCGCTGGTAATTCACATGTCAATTATCTCCCCGCTCGGCGTATTGTGCCAGCAGGGAGAGGAGACGTAATCCATAGTTCTCTATGAGAACTGTGGATTACCGTAATGACTGGGACGTTTTCAGCCCGTAATTTGCGCACTCCGACGCGTAATTACGGACTGAAATACGTCCAGTTTTAAGCCGTGTGAACATGACCTAAGATGCACCTAGGTTTTAGAGGGGGAAAATAGGAAAAAAAATTTAAGCAAAAAAGTCCAGGCTGAAGTGTAGTTTTTATTGATACCATTTTGGGGTACAAGTGACTTTTTGATCATTTTTTATTCCAATCTTTTGGGGATATGAAATGACCAAAAAGCCCACAATTTTGGCATTTGGAATTTCTTTCTTCTATGGTGTTTAGTGTATGGAATAAATGATTTTATATTTTAATAGATTGGACTTTTACGGACGCGGTGATACCAAATATGTGTAACTTTTTTATTATTTTATTTGTAACATGACAAAAGGGGGTGATTTAAACTTATAGGCAGGGTGTAATAAGTGTACATACCCTGCTGTGGAAGCCTGCATGAGGCTTCCTTCTGCCATGACAATTGATCACCCCCCTGCAATGATATTATGGGGGATGATCAGCTGTGATCATTTAGCTAGACGCTGCGGCTTTTAGCTTATACTGTTGCAACACCTATGTAAAGCGATATTCCCATCATATAAAGTAAAGGCATATCATTAGAATATGAAGTTTCATTATAACTGGTGGGGGTCCAGTCTCTGGGATCCCACAAATTCTGGAAAAGAAGTGCTACGGTCCATCTGCAGTCTTTCCTGCACAGTGGAGTGCTGCCACCTACTTTCTTTTACAACGGCAGGACAGCTCCATTCAAGCAAATGGGACCAACTGTGATTCCATGCACAGCCAAGTGATCAAGAGCTTTGCTGTGCAGGGTTGTGGACCCTATTTTTTACCAGGAACAGTGGGGTCTCAAAGGTTAGACCTTCAATCATACAGTGATGGCATATCTTAGCCTTGTTATTTGCTGATACCTTCTCAGCTTCAGACATCTGTTGGAGACTGTTTTACCTACTATTTGCGGGTGCCGGATACGGCTTTAATGAAGGCAACCTCAAATGTTTTATTAACTTTAATCTATGAAGAATTCAATGATTACATACGACTACAAGAAGATAGTGTGATACTGTGTATACTTTTGCATAATATAGATTATAAAGGCAAAGCACGCATAATATTGGTTACAAAGGCAAAGCACACATAATATGGATTACAAATACTTACATCACACCTATATATGGGTCAAAGCTTCTTTCAGGAATCTTATAAGCACATCTATCGGAAATCAGCTGGTAAAAACGGGCCACGAAGATGAGAGAAAATCCTGAGATCCACACCGTACACGTGTGCCCCCTTATACAGGTCCAAGCTTCACCAGGAATCTTAACAGCATCATCTATCCGTAACATCACCTGGGAGAAGGGGGCCAGTGAAGATAGAGAGATTTTCCCCTGGTTTACTACACTGTGGCAGTGAGGCATCCTCTATAGCCCACAGTCCAGTACTTCTAACTTTGCAGCAAACTTTCTCAGTTTTATATCTTACTTGAAACAAATGCTGTGTAGCCAAGTGTTACGCAAGCTGACAGATCAGTATTTTTCCAGTATAAGGCCCCCACTCATCAGGATGGCCAGTCCTTCAGAGGTTAACCTGGCACTGGAAAAGCCCATCACTTGATGAAACACATCCTTGGC
This sequence comes from Phyllomedusa bahiana, assembly GCA_025379985.1. Classification (NCBI taxonomy): domain Eukaryota; kingdom Metazoa; phylum Chordata; class Amphibia; order Anura; family Hylidae; genus Phyllomedusa; species Phyllomedusa bahiana. The sequence goes on from JAODAL010046908.1 coordinate 21,479, forward strand.
CCTAAGCCATGAACACCTGCATTCCCATGATTCCTTCCTAAACATTGCTGGGTAGTAGTTGTTTACACCAGCACAGACGCGGTACAGCGCTCCCACGACAGAGTCATGTGAGAGACCCTGATAACAGACCTTTGTGACAATATGCACTTTTTCTCACTAACATTCACCAGGAGTCAGGAAATGTACAGCTTAAAGACTAGCTATTACCATCCAATATTCTTAAAGAGATGCTGTCAATATGGATTCCGGATGGTCAATAAATCTCTTAGCACTACAGAGACATATAAACAGTTCTTGCTGCTAGTCCATAGATTCCCCTACTTGCACATGTGGATATGTAGTCTAAGGGAGTGTACACTCCTAATTTTATTTGGGCCCCTGATAATATTTACTATGGAAGCCATTGTTTATTATGTGAAGTATAACTGTTGAGTCAGTATAATGCTAAGTTTTGATGCTGATCCATGACCTTAAGGCTATGTTCACACGGCTCAAAATGGGACGTATTTCAGTCCGTAATTACGCGCTGTAGTGCGCAAATTATGGCTGGAATATGTCCCAGTCATTACGGTAATCCACAGTTCTTATAGAGAACTATGGATTATGTCTCCTCTCGCTGCTCGGCGAATCCGCCACGGGGGGAGATAAGTGACAGGTCATTTACTAGCGGCGTATACCGGCCCCCCGCTCCCGCCCCCGTCCACACAGCGTAATTGCGGGGCGTAATTACGCCCCACAAATAAGCCATGTGAACATAGCCTAAGGGTTAATATCCTGTGTAAGCCTGAAGCAGAATGGTGGTTACCTAGGCAACTAGGGTGTGGCCAGAGGTTATGAAGAAAGGTACCCAGGTGGGAGAAGTTCAGTTAGTTGTTAGTGAGTGGTTCAGTGGAGTAAGTCTAGAGCCAGTTCTTCAAGGAAATTGATTGTCCAAATAGTTGTAACCCAATAGTTGTCTTTGGATGTAACATCTAGTCTGGAGTAAAGAACTGTTTGCTTTACAGGACCTTGCCTCCTGTCTACTATTCTGCTTACAACACCAAGGACACCTCAACCACCATCTGGACAGGAAGATGTATTTTACAGAGTGTGTACCAGCAGAGGAACACCACCTACTCTTGTGTGCCCTATCAAGTGTTTCAAGACTGTCTATTACTACTTATTTTCACCACACTTGCTGTGCTATAAGGGTGCAGAGACCAAATACCGGTCGGATCTCCTGATCGGTGTTTAGTCTTTTTTTGTCAAACAGAGGTAAGGTTTGCCCATGGTTTGTGGATTCAAGCCGTCCCCCTTCGAACCCACATGTTCATCTTCTGCCGAAAAACCAGTTTTTCAGACCGCCAGTAGTGTAAAGAGACATCTGGCGGAAAATACGTTCAGTGGGGACTGCTGCATAGATTTTCTATTGAAGTCTATGGGGGAGTGTTGCATGTTGGTTTTTAGATGGTCTGTAAAACTGCTAACCGTCTGAAAAACTGACCAATAATCTGTGCCATGGGGACAAGCCCTGAGAGACTTTATTCAAAATCTCTGCAATTTCAACTGCATCACAGTCTGTAAAAATGGCGGAAAAAGCCGTTGCAAAATCTGCCCAGCAACAAGCACTGGCTAACTGCTCTTTGCAGAGAGAGGACAGTTATAAAATCTGCCTAGCAACAAGCCCTGTGTAACTGCTGTTTGGAGAGAGAGGACAGTTATAAAATCTGCCCAGAAACAAGCCCTGAGTAACTGTTCTTTGGAGAGAAGACAGTTACAAAATCTGCCCGGCAACAATCCCTGAGTAACTGCCCTTTAGAGAGAGAGAACAGTTATAAAATCTGCCCGGAAACAAACCCTAAGTAACTGCCCTTTAGAGAGAGAGAACAGTTATAAAATCTGCCTGGCAACAAACCCTAAGTAACTGCCCTTTAGAGAGAGAGAACAGTTATAAAATCTGCCCGGCAACAAACCCTAAGTAACTGCTCTTTGGCGAGAGAGGACAGTTACAAAATTTGCCCGGCAACAAGCCCTGAGTAACTACTCTTTGGAGAGAGAGGACGGTTCATTTCAAATGGCTGGAAAAAGCCGTTACAAAATCTGCCCGGCAACAAGCCCTGAATGAGCGCCTTGTGAAGAGGAGGATAAAAAAAAAAACTGTAAGGAAAGGAGCCAGCAGAGATCTGCCCAGTGAGTACTTTTCTCCAAAGAGGAGGAACAAACAGAAAAGACCCCATTTAGAGATGCTAGATTTTTTTTTTTGGTCTCTGGCATTTCCTGACCAACTGCTCACCATGACGGATGTTAGTGACATTGAGCAACCTGCTTCCAGTGAGCCCTTCACCTCTTCTACCGGTATGATGCCGCTTAGTATGCCTTATTTCTTTGGGGCCCCGGGGTTCCTCATTACAGTGGAGAATCACACACCCTCAGGGACTTTCGTGAAAAGAGCCTGGCTATGTTCAGAATGTATCCTGTCTCCCCTGAATATAGGTGAGATCCTCATTGGCCAGCTGGAGGGTGCTGCTATAAGGGAAGTGAAGTCTTGGTCCCACTCAGAGAAAAGAACTGCAGATCATTAAGAGACTACAAACCACATCTGATATAAGTACTATCTCTGAATTTAATTGACGATTCTTTGAGAGAAAGCAGCAGCCTAAAGAATCCCTCAGGAATTATGCTCTGGCCCTTCAGGAGGCTTTAAAAGCTGTTATCCAAGTAGACCCTTTGTGAAGTAGCTGATACTGACAAAACCCTCCAAGAACAGTTCATAGAAGGAACATAGACCGAGTCCCTTTAGAGTCAGCTCAGGATGCTTGCTGCTCAACATCCAGATATCACCTTCCTGGACTTTAAGGTGCTGTCAATCCGAATACTAGAAAAAGAGCACCTGCTGGGGCAGAACCTTCCTCCAGTGTGAACAGCCAACTCCAGTGGTGGTGCCAAGCCAGCTAACTGCTCTTCCAGGAGACAACCTTCTTGCTACACAGGCCCAAATTCCTGATACTGTATCCCTACTACAGGATCGGGTCACTTTCCTAACCAAGGACTTGGAAAAGGTGTGCCAAAAGCTAGAAAGTCTAGACCTGCAGTCCCATCCACAAGGTAAATTATCATCTACAGAAGCTATCCAGTTAAGATACTATCACAAAACTTCCAGAGTCTTGTACATGCTCCACTTGACTGCAGGCCAACTTCAGACTTCTGCAAGCTTTGCCACAAATATGGGCACAGAGATAATCAGTGCTATCAATTAAATCGGGTGTCCCTTGAGGCCAAGGCCTGCCCCTCGGGAGGAAGAAAGAGAAGTCCATTTGGAGCCCCAATGTGGTTGCCACATTATGTTGCGCCCTGTCCACAAGTGAACATCTGCATCAGTGGAGTACTCCTCACCACCCTGATGGGCACATGATCACAGGTAACTAATCTTCAAAAGAGTGCATACATGAACTATTGGGACTTATATGAACGTGTTCAACCCCCAGATACTTGGCTGACTGTTATTGCCAGTAATGGTCAGCCAATACCTCACCAGGGTTACTGGGAGCCTACAATCAAAGTTGGTGAGACTGATTTACCTCGTCAGGGTGTGATCATAGTAGAGGTGGATGACCAGAATACTCCATCAGTTGTTCTGGGCATGAATGTTCTTAAAAATTGTTATGGAGAAATGCTTAAAGCCCTACGTGCAAGTTTGCAATATATATACATATACCAATGTGGGGTTTATTCAGCCTGAGTAAGTACACAAGGGAAGAAACTTACTATGGCCACAACTGTTTTCGTGCACCACACAGACTGTACAGATAGTATTGGCAAATGGCAAAACGGAGCAACATTTATTAGAAAATAAACTCTGCTAGACGACATTGTCTCTCATGTCGTCATGTTCCCCCTATAAAACTCCAGCAAACCTGTCGGAATAGACAACTCCACTCATACGCCTTCTCCAGCACCATTGTCTACAGGGAAAGCAAATGGAAACCACCATAACCACGTAAGGTTTATGATGTTGATCACTTAGATCTGCCAAAACCTAAGGGCATGTCCCCACGGCAAGGGTTTTCGGAAGTTTTTCAGCCGGTTTGCGGATTTTCAGACCGCCTGAAAAACCGGCCGAAAATGAGCACAATTATGCTCTATGCAAAACCTGTGCAGCAGTCCCCACTGCACAGGTTTTGCCGTCGGACGGTTTTGCCGCCGTCGGTCTCTCAGAAAACATTGTAGAAGCACAATCTTCCGTCCGCTTTCCTGACAGAAGATGTGCGGGACGGGTGCAAAACAGGACAAATACCGGCCGGCAAACCGGCCGGTATTTGTCCTGTGCAGTGGGAACGCGCCCTAAGAGAGATAAAGTGACCACCTTCATTCCGTGATAGACAGGTGCCCAAACTCAGTTGCTACCCACAGACAATGTTCATTGGGGGATATTCTCTATATAGATTTCTGCCTTATTCATGGAATATTAGAAAGTCTTGCGTTCCACATTATCTAAGACGGGTGTAGATGTGTGGTTCTAGAAGTGGAGAATTAACTTAACTAGTACGACCAGCCAACCTGCAGTGCAATTAAAGAAGGGCACGCTATATGTGAGGAGTTAAATTGTTTAAAGCACACTTTCAGGTTTTTTCTTTCCCTGTTTGACATGGTTGCTGAGCGTCGCAGTATTCAGCAGGGTTCTCACTGAATCTGTTTTGTCTGCAGGCCTATGATCGAGCATATGCCTCCCCTGTTGCTTCCCAGCTTCAGACAGACGCTACCCTTCCAGCATACAAAAAGAAGGCTCCCGTTGATGCACACAGCAAGGAGAGACTGTTCATTGTGTTCAACCCTCACCCACTAAGCCTGGATGTGATGGAAGATGTATTCTGGTACGGCTCTCTCCCCACCGTACTATCCGTTACTGACGGATGCAGGGGCTATAGTCACTGTTTGCTTACTTGTATTTTCCCCAGCTCTAGCACTTCCCTATAGATAGTTTCCTGCAAATATTTAGAATTCTAGTTTAAAGGGAACCTGTCACATAGGTTGTGCCCCCGTTGCTGAGGACAGCACAGGCTAGTGTCAGACCTGCTGTTTCCAGTGCTGTGTCCCTTATTCTGTAAGATGCAGCAGTTTTAGAGCATTTAGCCCTCACATCTTATTCATGAGCAGATGTTAGCTCCGCCCACCAAAGGTTAGCCCCACCTACTGACAGTTATTCACATGTTTCTACCTATTCAAAGTAATAGGTTTATCGGTTGAGGTGGGCGGGGCTAGTATGAGGTGGACGGGGACTGACACTTGGAACGACTCTTTGAATAACTCTTCTGGCTGAAAACTGCAGATTTGAGCATTAAATACACGAAAACTCCAGCATCTTACAGAATAAGGGACACAGCGCTGGAAACAGCAGGTCTGACACTAGCTTGTACTGTCCTCAGCAAGGGGGGCATAACCTATGTGACAGGTTCTATTTAAGTAGTAGAACATCAGTGATTACAAAAGAACTAGCAGCAGCATAGAGAAGGAGACTAAGGTTACATCCACATGACAAATGTCAAAATACGCATCGGATTCTCAATCCTAAAACCGCATCATCCAACAAGTATTTTCACACGGTTTTCAATGTGGATTTTGGGTTGTTTTCTTCCCATCGGATTTACAGTCAGAAAACGAGTCCCATTCATCTCTATGGAGTTTTGGATACATCATTTTTGCAGAGTTTTATGACCTGCAATACGGCGAATTATTGAACAAGTTTTTTTTAGTCGTGGGGACTACAACTTGGATTTTCAAGTGAGATCTATGGGAATGGTTCACAGTCGGATTTTGAAATCCATATGGATTTTCGACTGGAAATCCTTGTCCTACAGACAGATCCCAACAGTAGCTGCTACAAACAGATTGCTGTCACGGGGGTCACGGGCTACGCTGCCCCCCCACGACCGTCACCCTGCTCGCAGGGGGTCCGGCGCGGCTGCCCGCGACCATCCCTCTGCTGTCCCAGCCCCGGCGCCGCTTCCCTTACCCGTCCGCGCTCCTGTGAACGCCGCTCCTACCTGTCCCGGCCGCCGCGTGCGTGGCCGCTGCTTAAGGCGCGCGCGCGCCGGCTTCTCTAAATTTAAAGGGCCAGCGTCCCGATAATTGGTCTATTGTCGGGCGCTGGTTCTATTTAAGATATCCGCCCCCAGCACTTCCTGCCAGTCTGTTGGTGTGCTTACCATGCGTCTAGAGTGTATTGCTGTTCTGTCCTGATTACCCGTGTACCAGTCCGCCTGCTTACGTTTCCTGACCTTGCCTGTTTGCCGCCTGCCCTGACCGTCTGCCTGTCTCTGACCACGAACCGCTGCAGCCTGCCCTGACCTCCTGCCTGTCCCCGACTACGTCTCTGGATTACGTCTTTGTACCACACTGTACCCCGGCTGCCATCGCAAGCAAGTCACCTCAGGGGTAAGGACCTGGTAGCCTCACGCCGCAGCAAGTCCATCCTGCTTTGCGGCGGGCTCTGGTGAAAACCGGGGGCTACTTAGACTCCATTCCCTGGCGTGGCTTAGCTATCATCGCTTGCGTTGGCCCAGCGGATCCACTCCTGCGTTACAATTGCTACGTAGCTGAAAAGATTTTTCTATGTATGCTTTGTGTTCTTGGACTTGAGGCCCAAAACATAAAAGTTTTTGATTTTTCCCATTTTCATTTCAAACCAAGAAATGAATATTTATTTTAATAAATGGCGAAGTCATTCAGGATCCATCTCATTTCATACCTCCTGCATCCTGCTCTTCAGCTCGGTGTGCTCAGAGGGGGGCGTGTGTAATTTGTTTGAACTGCATATCATGTGACCTAGCAGGATGACATCACCAGGCCTTTCCTCTCTCTAGTCAAAGAAAGGTCTGTTTATGTAAAGCATTGTGTGTAGCTGATAGGTAAAGTTTTTGCCTCCAGGCACATCGGTCCTAGGTTCAAATCCCTGCAGAAGCCAAACCTGTGGATTTTTTTCTCTTTATCAACGCACATACCTCATTGAGGTTTCTTTTTATTTATTTTCACTGTTTGACTAATTACTAAGGAGCACAGAGGACGGGAGTAGAGTGACAGCACCTGGGGTTTGAACTCTCAGTAGCTGCCTGAGAGGAGAGGTGATTTCTGAGCATGTGCGACCAGGAGTGAGGAGCTCTCAGCCCTGGTCGTGTCCCCTGGAGATGAGCTGTAAACAATGGATCACTAAAGGAGCAGCTAAAACAAAAATGGTCCAGAATTTTTAATAATGATGAATGGTGAAAATGTTTGTTATTTCATGTGCAAGCTTCCCACATCAATTTTACTTCGTGGCAAAACCCCTTTAAGCCCTGTTCATACGTATTGGATATCAGCACAGATTCTGCTATGAAACTGTGTCAAAACCAACGTGAATGCATCCCTATGAATCTGAATAAGGTATACATAACATTCAGACTGCAGAGAGCACATCCCCACCTAACGGATCCACTAAACAGAAGAGGGGCATTCGCAACCAAAATATTATAACATAAGTTAATGAATAATTACACAACTAATGCTTTCTATGTTTTGTATACATGATCGGCCACAGCTTTTAGTAATTCGATCAACGTACAACTTTTTTTTTTTATTTCCACTGGCGATGAATGTCTGTACTATTATAACTGGCTGCATGTACCACCCACTGGGGGTTTTCTCACCATGCAGTTTCACAGCCACAGCCAACTTTAGACTCACACATCCCGGTCAGGCTGTGTTTGGGTCTATAGCAGTGATTGACACATCAGCTCAGCTCTTCCTAGATATTTCTGTTACACTGACAACAAGTGCAAAAGATTTATAAAGTGTGTTACACCAGGCTGAGAGCTCTAAAGTGTGTTTAATTATCTAAGTGAGAAGCTTTCAAAGTCAGTTACTAGAGATAAGACTGCAGAAAATAACACAATTATGCCACCTTTTTTTTTTAGGTTCCATTTTTATGGAGTTTACCATGTGGTAACCGCCTTGGCAGTAGTCTACCTCTGCCCACCTGTTTTCCTGGCCCTGAGCATTTAAGAAAGAAGAAGGCAGCCCTTCAAAACGTCCTCACAGATGTGTGATTACCCGCTTGATTGACTGCTTGTTCCTCTTAATTATGGACTAAACATTGAATTCTGGCAACACGGCGGTCGGTACAAGTCACGGACTTACTATCTAAACGCAAGTACTATACTGCTTTTAGGAGTTTTGGTATTATGAATATTACATTTTGAAGCAAAAGGTGAATAGTCAACGTCTGCATCAATTGTTATTGTAAGGATTGTTGGAACGGAAAGGAAGGAACTCGTCATTTGCAGACTGATCCGGTGACTTGCTATATACATGATACTGCCATAAATATATATGTGGGACCAGTTATTGAAATCCCCATTTCAATAGGGCTTACCCGCATCACTCATGCTGGAGCAGAATCCAGGGAGGATCCACTTGACAGAATAAATATGTTCTTAATAATGTGGAATGTACTTCTTAAGGTGCTTTCACACGCAGCTGTGTTTTTGGATGCATTTTTTGTGCAGAAATGTCCAGCATTAATAGCTGTGACTTTCTGCACAAAAAACGCATCAAAAACGCACTGTGCGAGAGCACCCTTAAGTAGGTTTCCATTAATTGGGCACACCAAGCAAACCATGTATCACAGGTGTTTGAGATTAAGTTCAGTGATCCAAAGAGCCCCGAGACGGAGGGGCGTGGTCTGCCGGCATGCTGTGAGGTCGCATGAAGTGAGAGCTCTGCTATCTGATCCTGCTACATCCTGATTCCCTGACCTGATCCCCTGTAATTCGCTACCGGAGGACGGCTGAGTGATCACTGAGGACCCCCATACCGCAGTTTGGACCCGCGAAAATCAGCTGTGGACCAGTGATTGCTGCTGCAAACGTCAGAGAGGTGCGCTCCTATGCTGGAGCAGGGAGAGCGCAGAGAGAGGACGACTATTATCCTGGTGCCCTGCATCTGAGATCCGGTGGGGGGGGG
>JAODAL010046909.1:0-30450 GCA_025379985.1 Phyllomedusa bahiana
AGTGGTCTTTTCACATCTGGTCTCACCAGCTTTATTCTTTCAACATAGGTTTATTTTCAGCACATAAACAAATTTTAAAACTAGGCCCGGGACCCACCTACACAACAGTGAGTCCCTCACAACCGGGGCAGGACCTCGTCCAGACCAACAACCTGTACCCCCCGAGCTTACTTTAGTCTTCCCCAAGCCTGGGGGAAAAGAGCCCTCTCCTCCTCTTCTTACCCAAATTCTGGCAGCAAATCACACCCCCCCCCCCTCCCGACCCCCCCTCATCCTGGCTTTTTACGGCCCCCGGGGCCTGCCAAAAAACCCCTGTGCGGGAAAACTGGGAATGGAAAACCCCCCCCAACGCTATCACCACCCCGGGGAAGGAAAACCCCCCCAGCCTCATAGACCATGCTAGCTACCTTGTCAGAAACCCCCAAGGTTACTGACCCAATTATTGTCTTCCCCCACCAAAAAACCAGGTTTTTGGTGGCATCTGCATCAGATATACTGCTGTATTCCGCCAGTGGCAGGAACAGGGCACGCCCATTCGCCTGCCAAAATATATATATAGGGGGGGAAAAAAGTATTTAGTCAGCCCCCTTTTGTGTAAGTTTCCCACTTAAAAAGGAAGGGGTCCTTAATTGACACATGGTCACCTCAACTATAGGAGACAAAATGAAAAACAAACCCAAAAAATTAATTTCTATTTGGAAAGAATTTATTTCCAAATTATGGTGCAAAATAAGTGCAAAATCACTGTTGCGGTAGCTTTGAGTTTCTGGACGGGTGAAAAGGTCTCCCCTTAGGGTTAACCTTATCCTGTAAGGTACAGGGGCCTCCCCCCATATTTATGACTCCCACAAACCAACAACCAATTTCTGCTGAGCTCCATATCCTCCCTGAATAAGCAGGGTGACAGTATGGATCCTAAAGTTCTATCCTTTTTAGATACGTAACGACAACCCTTGTTCAAGATTTCAAAAATATATATGGGAAAAATTAAGAAAACCACCCCCCCCCCCCCCCACTTTCACAAATTCACCATATTTTCAGGTTTTCCCCTATCCATAGGAAACACCCAATTAAAAAAAACCCGAGGGATCGAGCCCCAAAGGGTTCTCATTTAATTTGTTAAAACCCAGGCCCGGGGCAGGGGGGACAGTGGGAGACAGGGATCAAAAGATGTACAGACGCTGGGGCCAAATTTAATGAAGATTAAGAATAAACCACTACAGGCCATCCCCATTTATATTTTTTAAATGCGAAACGTCCCACAAGCATAGCTGTCACTCCCACCTTTGTAGCACTGACGGGCAGGGAGAAATGGACAACTAGTACCAGGAGCAGAGCAGTGACCTAGCATTTGGTACCTGGTCATAGCTAAGGCCCATCCAATTCTAATGGTACCAGTGGCATGGCTCTGTCCCATTTCCCTGCCAGGATATGGCCCGTTCCTGTGTTAGAAGCTGGAACCAGCTTGATCCTGGAAGGAGGAGCATGCAGACCATCCCAGGGGCATGAGAGGGTGTGACGGGGGTGTGAAGGGGGTGTGGTATGGGATTTCCCAGGGAAAGCCCAATTGGGTTCAGGGTTGTCTCTATTGGAGGGGGGTTCCTGCACCAGAATTCCAGGAGCATCCACACAGGTTCTTTAGTCCACATTCACCCCCCCCATGTGTACCCAGCACAAGGCCAACCTAAGGTTAATAGAAACGTCTTGCTGCCTCTTTTGTCTGTACTCATATCCAGTGTCGGACTGGGGTACCCAGGGCCCACAGGTGGAGTTGACTGTATGGGGCCCACAAGTTGAGTTTTTTTTGGGGCCCATCGGTGGAGTTTATTCTAGGGGCCCACCCTACAGCTACTGTAAATGACAGTACATGCCTCCTATACTCTTCTTCTTGCTTTTTGCATATCTTTCTATGCTTTTTTTTTACCTTTTCTGAGAATGTATATGCAGATATATAACAATTTCAGTTTTGCTATGCACAGGGGCCCACCGGGGGTTCCTCTATTCCCCTATGGGCCAGTCTGAGCCAGCTCCTATCCATATTTGTTCCTCTGACCAATATCTGTATAGTGATATCTCTATGTATGTATTGCTTCTAGTGCACCCCCACGGCGATTAAATATTTAAACTTTGATCCTGAGCTGGTCTGTTGTCTTGATCACCCCAATCCCATGTGTCCGTTTTCCGCATTCTCTAATATACCCAGGGCAGTTCCTAGGCTAAATTTCACTCAGGGCGAGGTGAAGAAATTTCGCCCCCCCCCCCGTAACATAATGCGCCACCATGCTTCACCATCACCCAAACCAAAAAATACAAAAATCTTACCCCAAGTGCACTATAAAAATACAAGTAATCAAACATTACCAAAAAAACCCGCTAAAATAACAAACCAAATCCCAAACCCCAAAATCACCAAAACCATACCGAAAATACCACCACACCATACCACATATCACCACCCTATAGTGACCAAAAAAAAAACTACCATTCGGTAAAACCTTTTACTACAACCAATAATACCGGGGTACAAGACCGTACAGATTGGATACCCCTGTAACAGGGTTTCCGCGACATTAAAAAAATTGCATAAAAATTATATCTGTGACTCAAGAACTCCGAAAGTTTTTTTCCTTCTCTTCTTCTTCTTTTTCATCTCTCCCAGACCCTGTGACACTCCCGACACTTTACTGTAAAATTTACAAAACACATACTTAATACCCAATTTATCAGCACTTTTCTACCAATTCCTACTCTATACAAACTCCCCCTCATAACCTCATAGGTAACCATTTTAAAACCCCTTGTAGCCAATAGTACCTCCTAACCAAGTAGACCCCCCCTAGCCGTACCCCCGTAAACCAGAAATCCCCCCCAAAAAAATATGCCCCCTTTCCAGTGATTTCCCCCGCGCCAAATAAACCCCCCCGCAGCCAGTGAATGCCCCCTGTACCATGAATGCCCCCCCACCCTGACCCCCCTTAGCCTGATGCCCCCCGGACCATGATCCCCCCGTACCTGAAATTCCCCCCTCAGCCATGAATGCCCCCTTACCATAAGCCCCCTGATCCAGTGAAAAGCCCCCCCAGCCATGAAGCCCCCTGAGCCGGGGGGGGGATCCCCCCCCGTAGCCATATCCCCCCTGTAGCCCTGATTCCCCCCTCACCATAATGCCCCCTTACCAGGGAAAGCCCCTCACCATGAACCCCCCGCCCAGTAAATTCCCCCCGTAGCCAAGAAACCCCGCTGAGCCAGTGGCCCCCCCCCTTGTAGCCAGTAATGCCACCCTGTAGCCATGATGCCCCCTCTTTTACAGGATCCCCCATAGCCAGGTGACCCCAGCCGTGATGCCCCCTTTACCAAAGATCCCCCCTGAGCCATGATGCCCCCCTTAGCAGTGATGCCCCCCCTGTAGCCATGATCCCCCTCACCCTACATCCCCCTCACCAATGAGGCCCTCCTGTACCAGGAGCCCCCCTGCACCTAATCCCCCCCCGAGCCAGTGATGCCGCCCTGCAGCCATGAATGCCCCCGTAGCCTATGCCCCCCCGTACCATGATCCCCCCGTAGCCAGTGATCCCCCCTTTTAGCCATAAAGGGCCCCCCTTGTACCAGTGATCCCCCCCCGTAGCCAGTAATGCCCCCCTTGTGCCAGTATTGCCCCCTTTTTACCAGTTGCCCCCTGTAAACCAGTTTTCCTCCTTGTCCAATGATGCCCCCTTGTAGCCATGATCCCCCCCTTTTAACCTGAAGCCCCCCGTACCATGATCCTCTGTACCATGATGCCCCTTGTAGCCAGTAAACCCCCCCCTTTTAGCCAGTATGCCCCTTGTAGCCAGTGATGCCCCCTTTAGCCATGATGCCCCCTCGACCAGTGATGCCCCTTTTAGCCAGTGATCCCCCCTGTACCAGTGATCCCTTTTACCAGGGTGCCCTCTGACCGTGATGCCCCCCCTTGACCATGATGCCCCCCCTCTGTACCATGAGCCCCTCCCCGAGCCATGAGCCCCCCTTTCCCGTTTTGCCCCCCCTGTACCATTGACCCTTTGCCTAATTTCCCATTGTAGCCATTTATGCCCCGTAGCCAGTGATCCCCCCTTGTAGCCAGTGACCCCCCTTGTAGCCAGTGATGCACCCCCTTGTAGCCATATGCCCCCCCTTGTGCCTAAACGCACCCCTTGAGCCATGATGCCCCCCCGTACCATGATGCACCCCCCTTTTAGCCAGGTATGCCCCCCCTGTACCAGTGACGCCCCCCTATAGCCAGTGATGCCCCCCTTAGCCATGATGCACCCCCCTTGTAGCCATGATGCCCCCCTTGTACCAGTGGACGGGGCCCCCCCCAAGCCATGAAGCCCTGTAGCCATGGGGGCACCCCCTTTAGCCATGATGCCACCCTTGTAGCCCCTGATCCCCCCTTTACCAGGCGCCCCCCCCATAGCCAGTATGCCCCCTTTCCATTTAGGGCACCCCCTTGTACCAGTAAACCCCCCTTGAAGCCATGACCCCCCCCATAGCCAGGATGCCCCTTAGGGCCATTATCACCCCCTTGTAGCCAGGATCCCCCCTTGCCAGTGATGACCCCCTTTTACCGTGAAAGCCCCCCTTGACCAGTATGCACCCCCCTTTTACCATAAATTTTTTCCCCCCCTATACCATGATGCCACGTGCCATTTTATTCCCCCCTTGAAACCATGATGCACCCCCTTGACCAGTGATGCCCCCCCTTGTAGCCTATGCACCCCCTTGTAAACCATGGAACCCCCCCTAAGCCATGATGCCCCTGTAGCCAGTGATGCACCCCCCTTGAGCCAGGAGCCCCCCTTTTAGCCATATTCCCCCTTTTAGCCATGAGCCCCCCTTGTACCAGTTATGCCCCCCTAAAGTAGCCATGACGCCCCCCCTATGCCCGTGAGCCCCTGAGCCAGTGATGCACCCCCTTTGGGCCCGTTTAAACCCCCCTGAAAACCCAAATATAAAATAAAAAAAGAACCCACCGGGTCCCGCGCAATTTCCCGGGGCCGGAGCTGCAAAAGATTGGGGGGGTCAGGGGCATGTAAGCAGCGTGACCCTCACCCCAACCTGCAAAAACCCCTGCAGCCCGCCCCAGGGGTCTCCCCTCGCGGCAGAGCGCCACCAGGAACCCAGCGTCACAGGGGGGGGGGTGAGAGCTGTTTCGCCCCCAGGATGCTGTTTCAAAGGGGGGAGCCGGACGGGAAAAAATCCTCCCGCCCCTCCCTGCCCTGCAGGCCTCTGCGAACGGGTTTTTAAAACAGTCGCGCAGGGGTTAGGGGCTATTTTTTATCCCGGGGAGGGTGGGGGGGAAACGTTTTTGGGGGAAGGGGGACCCCTCGGCATTCCCCCCAGGGGGGCGGGCCCCGCGCCCCCGGGGAAACGCCCCCCTTTTCCCCGCCGCCCCTAAGGGAAAGGGCCCTTTAATAACCCTTTAAAAGCAGTTTTCCTGGCCGAATCGCAATGGACCAGGCTTTATTAAAAGAGGAACTGGTTTTTATTTAACCGTAGGGGGAATAGTTTTTTTTTCCCCCAGTGTGGGTAAACATATCTCTCCCCCCCGTTTTTAGGGGGTTTTGGGGGATGTTGGGATCCCAGTGCACTCCCGGGTTTTTTAACCCCGTGCCCGTTGGAAGAGGGTTAAAAATGGAAACCCCCCTTTCCGGGATGATCTTGTGTGCCCCAAAGGGGAGCCCCCATCACAAATAAAAACCCCCAAATCCCGGGCCAAAAAACCCTCGGATGTTTTTGGGGTTTTCCTGACAAATTTTAAAATGCACAGTAAAACCCCAAAAAAAACAGTACAAAACCCCCCCACATTTTTTTACATTTTTTTATTGAAGAAACTACCCCTTTTGATTAAAAATTAAAAGTTTGTCAAAATGCCCCGGGTTGTATCACAGGGAAAAGTGGTTTTCCTCAAATAAAACCCCAAATCAATGTCTAAACTACTGGTAACAAAAGTGAGGACACCGCTAAGTGAGAACAAAAGTGAGTACACCCCTAAGTGACAGCAAAAGTGAGTACACCCCTAAGTGACAGCAAAAGTGAGTACACCCCTAAGTGAGAATGGACAAATTGTGCCCAAAGTGTCAGCATTTTGTGTGGCCCCCATTTTTTTCCAGCACTGCTTTAACTCTCTAGGGCCTGGAGGTCACTAGAGCTTCACAGGTTGCAGCCACTAGAATCCTCTTCCCTCCTCCATGACGACATCACGGAGCTGGTGGATGTTAGAGATCTTGTGCTCCTCCACCTTCCATTTAAGGATGCCCCACAGATGCTCCATAGGGTTTAGGTCTGGAGACGCTCGGCCAGTCCAGCACCTTTACCCTCATCCTCTTCAGCAGGCAGTGCGGGTCTTGGAGGTGTTTGGGGTGGTTATCATGTTGGATACTTCCCTGCGGCCCAGAAGGGAGGGGATCAAGCTCTGCTTCAGGATGTCACAGCACATGTTGGCATTCATGGTTCCCTCAATGAACTGTAGCTCCCCACAGCTGGCAGCACTCATGCAGCCCTAAACCATGACACTCTCCCCATTATGCCAGACTGTAGGCAGACACACTTGTATTGGTACTTTGACACCATCTGTTTATAAATAACTTTATCTTGGTTTCATCAGAGCACAAAAGTCAAAAGTGAGCACAGCATTAACATTTTTGTAAATATTGTATTACATCTTCTCATGGAACAACACTGTAGATCTTTGATACAATGTAAAGTAGTCAGTGCTCGGCTTGTATCACAGGGACATTTGGTGCCCTGAAAATAACTCAACACACCCAAATCAATGTCAAAAAAAAAAAAAAAAAAAAATTATATATATATAATATATATATATTATATATATTATATATATATATATATATATATATATATATATATATATATAATAAATAAAATATATATAAAAATATATTTATATATATATATATATAATAATAATATATATATATATATTGTAAGGCCTCACTTGCGTTTGGACGCCATCTTGATCCATCCTAGGGGCCAAGGATTAGCACTTCGGATCACGGATCTTGGTAGAACGTTAATGGTACACTCATAAACGGCACTCTGACTACTTCTCTTTCATCTGGCCTTTGCCAGCTTTATTTCTAACTAACATAGAGACCCTCTCTATCTGTGGTCTGTACCTAATGTCCAGCACCACAACAATAACAGTTCGCTCACTGTACCGTATCGGCTTCCCTCAGGGGGAGGGGGGGGGGGCAGAGCTCTCTCCTCAGCTCTGCTGTTCCAAACTGCCATGCAGCAACCACGCCCACTGATCACCTCTTGTGACAGGCTTTTTATAGGCCTGGTAAATCCTGGAACTGGAACATGGGGACCTGGAACGTGGCAACAGCCACCCACCCAACTACAGCTGTTCCGGGAAAGCCAACCCATAGTGGCTGGACATCAGCCGTACTACATACGAGTGTCAGCAACCTAATGTTGCTGACCGACAACACCTGGCTTTCCTCCCACCGGACCAGGGCCCTCGTGGCACGTTTCTACCAGGTCTCCTGACGTATGCCATCTAGTGGCAGCACCATGCGACCGCTCAAGGTCACTCTGCCACTATATATATATTCATTCCAGCCTCTAGATGTGCAAAGCTGTAGAGACATCCCCCAACAGACTGCAGCTACCATTTTAAATAAAGGTGGTCCTACAAAGTATATATATATATATATATATATATATATATATATATATATATATATAAAAAATAACACACATACACAGAATATGCAGCAATGAAAAGAAGCACCAGAATAACAGTATGTAGCAAAATGGTATAAATATCCAAATAATAGAAAAGCTCTCACCTGTAAACAAGACTGCACGGAAAGCAGGTGTTAAGTTTTAAGATCTACTGTGCAAAGCAGAAAAGTGCAGCAAGGCATTTCAATTAACAGCACGATTCTAACCTCAACACCTTTTCTTTCTTTGCTGCTGAGGAAGTTGCCAAACCCACGAGAGGCGCAGTGGATTTCGAAACGTAACACCTGCTCTCCCCGTGGTCTCAATTACAGGTCAAATCTTTTATATTTTTACTGTTATATCTACAATGTTGCTATATACTCTTACTTTGATGTATCTTTTTTTTTATATTAATATTTTGTCTGGGCACAGTCGGTTGCAAAAGTCTTCTTACCCTTTGAACGCTTTCTCATTTTTGAACATTATAGTAGCAAGTTTTTGTGGAAGCTGAAGAAAATGATTTGCGCTTTTCCAAATTTTTGCAAAAACTGAAAACTGTGGGATGCATATGTATTTAGCCCCCTGTACTCTGATACCCCTAAATAAAATCCAGTTTGACCAATTGCCTTTAGGAGTCATCTATTTATAGTACATCAGTATGTAATTAATTCTGAGCATAATTACAGCTGTTTTTGAATGCCTCAGAGTTTTGTTATGGAACATTAGTGAACAAAATGCATCTTGAAACTCAAGGAACAGAGCAGACAGCTCAGGGATAAAGTTGTGGCAAAGTGTATTGCAGGGTTAGGTTTAAATAAAATAGCCTAAGCTCTTAACATTTTAAGGAGTTCTGTTCAATCCATCATCTGTAAATAGAAGGAGTAAGGCACAACTGCTGACCTACCAAGCCTTGCCCATCCACCTTGAGTGACAACCCAGACAAGAAGAGCACTAGTTAGAAAGGCAAGCATTGACGCTAGACAGGACTCGAACACGTGAACCTCGTGTTGGATGGTGCTTGCCTTAACCACTGAGCCACCACTCTTTCGCCTTACAACTCAGAGGTTGTGAGTTCGAATCCCCTCTGAAGCTAGTTTGAGAGTCCCAGGAAGGGGAGTGTGGTGGCTCAGTGGTCAAGGTAAGCTCCTTACAACACGAGGTTCATGTGTTCGAGTCCTGTCTAGCGTCAATAATTAGAGAGGCAGCCAAGAGGCCCAGAGTCACTGTGAAGAGAATCACAGCTCAGGAGGGGAGAATCTGTCCACAAGATGACTATTAGTCATGTCCTCCGCAAAGCTGACCTTCATGGAAGAGGCAAGAAGAAAGCCCTTTGTGAAAGTCATAAGAAGTCCCGTCTGTAGAAAGCTCTGAAGGGACACAGCAAGCATATGAAAGAAGGGCCTCTGTTCAGAGGAGACCAAAATTTCAAACGCTATGGGCCGCATGTCTGAAAACTGTCTAGGTCTAAGACTTTCTTTGCTGCCCATAGCAACCATTCAGAGCTCCCCTTTAAAACATATTGTGCTCTGGAAAAATTAAAGGAGGACTCTGATTGGTTGCTATGGGCAAAAAAGAAAGTCTTACACCTAGACAGTTTTCATACATGTGGCCCTATGTGTGGAGGAAAACAAAAACCCCCGGGTTGGGCAGATCAGCTGGGGGGGCTTCAAAAGGGACGGAAAGGCGCTGGAGTTGGGGGAGATAATAAAGTAAATACATGCAATCCGGGGAAAACAGTGTTAGGGGGCTGCAGAAGACCTGAGACGGGGGCTGGGTTACCTTCCACAGGAAAAAAGACCAAATATCCACCCAAAGCACGTGGAAGGTTTACTCACACAATTCAGGGCTAAAAATGGCCCAGTCAACCCAAAAACCTAAACCCATTGGGATTTTAAAAGGTTTTGAGGAAACACGCCAAACCCAACAGATCACAAAGTCTAACAGACCCCAAGCCGGGAACAAAAACACACTTCTAGATCATTTAAAATAAATCCCAATGTGGGACACTCAATGGTGGCGTACAATGAAATAAATATATGTACTAAAGAAATTTCCACGTAAGGAACCTCAATGGCACATACCTTTAATAGACGAGTATTCCAAAATTCTGTACGGTAATCTCTATCAGTAGCCGCTGCTTCTTATGTAGGAAGTTAATATAGTAATCCACTCCGTACTAACTCTGTTCCCCCCCAAATCCTGCTTGTTCCCCCTTTACCATTGGTGGATTATCATGCCCACCAAAACCGGTGGTGTCCCCGTGCCAGGGGTACAAAACAAAAATTAATGACTCACCTTCATTTCTGAAGCCCCTACTACAAACACCCAACGTTTTTCGGAAACACCAAGTTCCTTTGTCAAGGACCTTTAGATGTGCAAAGTTGGTACAGACATCCAACAACAGACCGCAGCTGTCATTGGGAGAAATATTTATGAGCTTATGATATGGAGTTGATATGAAATAGAACTAGATTTCACCTAAAAATCTCTTGACTTCTGTACTCAATAACTGTCTTGATTTCGCTAAAAACTGCAAAGTGTCCTTTTGTTGAATATTCTTATCAGGAAATAGTCAACAGATGATATTTTATTGCTTATTTTGCAACTTTTATGTCCTGTGAATAATTTTTCTGTCTCCCCGACAAGAAACAAAATAATGATTGTAAACTTTAAAGGGTGGCAACAAAGTGATTTGTGACTTAGGAGTTCTTTGTTTGTGCAAAAATACCCTATAAAAAGTGGAGACCTGATAATAAAGAAAGAATGCTTTCCCCGTAAACCCCAACCATGGCCTCTGCCAAAAATGCTTTTCACTGAGTATTCATATATGTTTTTCTTTCTTAATTTGGCAACCCAATCACATCTGAACTCGCATGCTGCAACATCAAACATGGCGCCCCAAACAGGGGCCCTGATGAACCGAAGATTATGGTCAACTGGACAAGCAAGAGATAGTCATCACTCAGACAGACAGAATATAAGCAGCTGCAAGTTGAGAACCTTTTTTACACTATAATTCCCGTAACTTTTGTTTGCTTGCCCAGGGAAAGAGATTGGATGTTGAATGGTTGTGGTATCTGAGCCATGGGGAGGTGACTGAAGGGGTTATGAATGACTGATGACAAAGTAGGGAAATGAGGGACATATATAAGTCCGATTTATGAGGGGACCCTGCGTTTGACAGTGTGAAAGGGAAAAAAAACCAACCCCGAAAACCCCCTTAGTAGGAAAAAAATTTTTCTTTTTTTTAAATTTTGGCAACCCAATCACATCTGAACTTGCATGCTGCAACATCAAACCTGGTGTCCCAAACAGTGGCCCTGATGAACAGAAGATTTTGGTTAATCAGGCAAGCAAGGGAGAGTAAGAGGTGAGAACCTTTATCTTACATTATAATTCTGGGCCCACTGTTATACATCTAGAAGAGAGATTTTGGGTGGGTTTATTTGGGTTGGGGAACTAAGCCAAAAGAAGGACTGAGAGGGAGGGGTATGGGAAATTTACTGATTGAAACTATTTAAAAGAGGGACATATGAAAGGGCCCCGATTTGATGAGGCACCCTGCGTAGACAGTGTGAAAGGGATATAACCAACAAGAAATCCTCTTTGGGAGGAAAAAAATGGTTTTTTTTTTTTAATTTGGCAAACCCCAAACACATTTTGGGAAAACCCCTTTCTGCAAACATCAAAAACCGGTGGGCCCAAAAAATGGCCCTGATGAACAAAAAATTTGGTTAATCAGGGAAGCAAGGGAGGGTAAGAGGGGAGAACCTTTCTTACATTATAATTTTTGTCCCACTGTATGAAAATTTCCAAGAAAGGGGAATGGGGAGGGGGTGTAAGAATTTACTGGTGACACGTATGTAGATGGGGGGACATATGAAAAAAACCCCCGAAAGGGGGAGGCCCCCCGCGTTACAGGTGAAAAAGGGAAAAAACCAACATTAAATCCTCATGGAAGGGGAAAAAAAGTTTGGAACACCAAATTTCGTTGGGGGGATAAATGTTATAGAAAAACCCTTCCTTTAAAAAAAGGGAATCAATTTAGACCTTTTTTCGAATTTCAACCTAACTTAAATTTTTTGGGAATTAAAACTGGTGAATTGGTGTTGGCAGTGACTTTTTGAAGATAAAGGTGAAAGGTCCCGTTGCGGTTTATCTTTTGTAAAAGGGAAGTGGTTTTGGGTTGGGAATAAAATTTTTTGGTTGCAATAAAAAAGAAACCGTGGGGTTGGGAGGGCAGAGGATAAGAAGTTGTGTGTAAATTTTTAAAAAATTTCGTAGATGAGAAAAGGGGTCTCCAGGAATAAAATAGGAGAAAAAACCCTTGGGCAGCAAAAATGGGTTCTGATTTTACTCCCTTTTCTTTTTGGGTTGGGTTTTTTGTGTTTGGGCACTGTGGGAATTTTGGTTTTTTTTTTTGGGGCCGAGAAAGAGATTCCCGACAGCCCATTTGCTCTAGCTGTACCAGAAGGTTGATGATTGTTAGATCTTATCTGAGGTAGGAGGAGATAGAGATAGTCTAGATGAACCAGAAGGATAAGGATTATTGGATCTTGCCTGAGGTAGGAGAAGATAGTGATTGGCTAGCTGTACCATAAGGAAAAGAGGTTGGATCTTGGTCGATGGATGAGGAGCTAGCTAGGTGTGATGACACTATAGGGTATAGTGAATTGGACCATTAGGGTATTAAAGTGCCTTTACCAGACCTAGGGGGGTAGTACTATACAGGAAAAGAAATGGGGAACTCATTGGGCAAAAAGGGGGGAAAACCCCAAGAAAGAAAAAAAACTGCAATAACCCCTAAATTGAGGAGTTGAGGAGGAGAAAGGGGGTGAGGGAGTTAGGAAAAGTTTGGAAAAATTTCTCAACGAGTGGGGGAATTTCCAAAAAAGGGGTTTTCTGAAAAAAAGGGTAAAATGAAAAAAATTTAAAAAGGGAAAAAAGAGGGTTTTTGCATCATTTGACCTGTCCCCCCGGGGAGGCCGGAAAATGGGGGGGGGGGAAAAGTGTCTCCGAATATGGCGGATGGATGAGACCAGGGAAAAGGGGACCACCCCCAAATGTAAAGCATGTTATAATAACAATGAGGAGAAAAAGGAATATAAGTAGTAAAAAAAGCCCCCAAACCTCCCAATAGAAAGGGGGGATGGGCCTGTTTTTGTGTGCAATACTCAGAAACCCCAAAATGGAGGGTTTAAATTTGGGAATTTGTGGGGGCCCCCTAGTGTTGGGGCTGGCAACCGGGGGGCCCCCTAGGGTGTCCCGTATCTCCTGGTGGGCCCCGAGCTTCACAGCAGTGGGCCCTGAGGCCCCCAGTAAAGCCCAAAAGGCCCGCGCGGGTCTTTGGGGTCGGAGATGCCAAGGGGCTTGCAACCCCGGGCATAGGCAGCTTGATGATGTCACACCCCCACACCGGACACAAGCTCCAGAGGATAGATGCTCAGTGGTGGAACGAGGAAAGGAGGGGTGAGTAACTTTTTTATATTTTTAACAAACAAGGGGGATTTTAAAATGGTTAAAAGGGGGGATACACACTACAAGGGGGCTGTTTTATGGCTATGGTGCATTAAATGGGGGAAAAGGGGCAAAATATAAAGGCTATAGGGGTAGTAAAATTTTCTACAGGGGCATTATACACCCAAAGGGGGGATGTACAAGGCTACTAAAGGGGATGTATAAACCTTATACAGGGTCGCAAAATAAATACGATGGGGATGTAGCAGGGAACAGGGGGAATTTTAAAAATAAACCCCAGGGGGCCCGGATTTGGGGTTTCAGGGGCTTAAAATTAAAAGCTAAAAGGGGGAATTTCATGGGGCCCCTTAAAACGGCCCCAGAGCAGTATACATACATCCCAAAAGTATAAGCTACAGGGGGGATGTTATGGTATAGAGAGCTAAAAATAAAAGGCTACAGGGGGAGTTTACAGCTACATAGGGCATGTATACAGCTGCAACAGGTAGGTAAATGGCTACAGGAGGCAGTATATGGCCTCAGGGGGCATGTATACAGCTACAGGGTGCATGTATACGGCTACAGTGGGCATATATATGGCTACAGGGGGCTGTATATGGTTACAGGACACAACATATAGCTACAGAAGGAATGTACACAGCTACAAGGGGCATGTATACAACTACAGGTATATGGCTACAGAGGTCAGAATACAACTACAGTGAACATGTAAATACCCACAGGGGCAGTATACGGCTACGGTGGGCATGTATATACCTATGGGGGCAGTATACAGCTACAGGGGGCTTGAAATGTGTATACATTAGTGTTTGTCCTGTGCTTTTTATTTTTAATCATGTTTAAGGTGCATTTTTTAATTACAACCTAAACGAGTGCTGGAAGATATTTGCTTATCAGGACGAGTGCCATTAACCTCATCTACAGCCAGATGCCTCTACCCTGCGCCATGAGTATGCAAATGCATGGACTATGAACTGAGCAACATGGGTGAGCAGATCTTTTTCTATTTTTGGCACCACAGCTGAAGTCTAGCATTGGCCTGTATCCCAAGTGACTGGGAGACAGGTGGGACTCATGGTTCCTCCTGTTACATTCCAGGGGTATGACCCGTACATGAAACCAAATAGGAAGGACAGCCACACCATTTACAACCCTAGATATGTGGGAGGGTGCCAGTCAGAGTTTAGGATTTGGGTATGTTTTATTACCAGATTAAGGATATAGGGGAGAAAAACAGATACTACCCTACGAGTCGGCCCCCAAACTAACGAAATTTAAAAAGCGGGATACATGCTGGATGGAAAAACAAAACCAGGGCCCTCTGCCAGAAATATTTTTTCTGCGAGTATCGTTTTGGGTTTTTTTTTAAATTTTTTTTGGAAACCCAAACCCAAATTGAATGGCGCATTGCGTTTTAAAATCCAAAAAGTTTTAAACCGGGGGGCAAATTAAAAGTGCGCATGCACTGTTCAGTTTTTTTTCCCTTTTTGGCAAAATTCAAAAAACCCCACGTATAATCCCCTTGCCCCCTTCGCAAAATATTTGCAATTTTTGTGTTGTTCAATCAAAAAAAAATTTTTTTACAAATACTTTGAAAAATAAAAAAAGGAAAAACTTTTTCAAGGTGGGGGGGGGGAGATTTTTGCAAACACTTGTTATTTTAATTTTCTGTTGGTTCACTTGGGGTTTTTTAAGATGTCGGGGAAGGGGGAAGGGCCCTGAGGGTCTAAAACGGGGGGGGTTTTTTAAATTTAAAATTTCCACATGTTTTTTTTTGTTGATTTATTGTAGTTTTTATTTTTCTTTCTTTTTCTTTACGGGCTTTTTTCGTTTTTTTTAAAGTCCCCAAAACCTTTTTACTTTGGTTTGTTTTTTCTTCGCTGGGGCCGGGAAAGGGGGTTTTTAATGCATTAAACCCTTTTTAATATTTATTTTTGGGTTTTTCTTACCATAATTGGCTTCTTTTTGTTTTTCAGTGTAGAGCAGAGCGATATTGGCTTGACTGGGTGGGGGGAAATGGTGGTGGAGATGGAGGAAACAGTTAAGTTGTGTAGTGTTTTGTTTCCCTTTTACCCCAAATTACAAGCATTTGATAAACAAGGCTTTATCCCCCCAGTAAACCCAATACGCTCTGCTCTCCCACTGATGGGGGGAAAAACCCCCCAAAACGGCGTATGTAGATGAGTAAATTGGTGGACAAAATTTTTCCTTTTTTTCTTTTCAAAGGGTTTAGTTTAATCAGAAGTAAATGGAGGATTTGTTTTAATATAGAGGGCGCGTGAACTTCCAGGGTCCTTTCCCATTTAAAGCCTTGTGATATGCAGATGCTTTGTAGTGGGCCCCAAAAGGCAATCAAAACATACAACCTTAACTGGTGCTCTCCATTAAAGGGGAGATGTTCCCCCCTTTTCTCAACTATCGCCCCCTCTCATGCTCCCTTTTTTCTTCCAAATTTTTCGAGCTGCACGTTTCTTCAGCTGTCCCCCCCTTCCTCCAACTCTCTTTTGGGCCCCTTTCAATCTGGTTTTCGACCCAAAAACCCCTTCCCAAACCCCTAACCCCCAAAAAACCCCAAAAGACCTAGTAAAATGGGTAAAGTTTATCCCCTAATCTGTTTTCCTCCTCTTTTTGACCCGTCCTTGCCTTTGACACTGCGACCGCCATCCCGCCCACAAAAACCTCTCCTCCTCGGCATCAGGGGTTTGGGCCCCTTTTTTGGATCTTCCCCCGTACCCCATGTTTGGACTTTCAGGTCTCTCATTTCGTCCACCCCCCCGCCGGGGCCCCTCTTGTTGGTGTCCCCCAAGGGTGTCCCGGGCCCATAATTTCTTTTTAAACCCCTTTGGGCCCGGTCAGCTCATTTGCCTCACATGGTTTCTTTCCACCCGTATGTGATGATACCCCAAATTACATCTCGGCCCAGATTCCCTTTTCTCTCCCGGTCCCTGACTGTCTTGCCCATTTCCCTCCTTTTTCTCACTTTCCCCTAAAAAATTGTGGGAAAACAGAACTCACATCTTTCCCCTGTCCAACTCTACCCCCGCCCCCCGATCTCTCTATTACAGTAACTGCTCTACACTCTCACCGGGTCCCCCAAGTCCGTGCTTGGGGGAAAACCTGACTCCGCCATCTTTCAAACCAACATCCAAACCCACCTTGCTGCCCTCCCCTGAAAAAACCTCGCATCCGCTCATTCCTCAACTTGACACAAAAATCTGGTCCCTGCCCTTTTCATCTCCCCCCTGACTACTGCAAAACCCTTTTTGTGGCTCCCGCTAGACCCTCGTCCCTCCAAACACCCAAAATCTGCTGCCCGCTTATCCACCTTCCTGCACTCCTCTGCCCCTCCCCCCTGCAAATCCCTTTCATGGGTTCCCCTTGCCCAGCGAAATTTTTTCAAACTCTAACCATGCATACAAGGCTCTCAGACCCCTCCCCTCCATACATCTTGCCCTAAAATTTTCCCAAAAAAAAACTCCCTCACCAAATTCGCTCCTCACGGACCTTTCCCTGCTCCCCCTTTCAGCTCCCCCCCACAAGTTCCCGACTTTCCCCTGGGTTCACCCCATCTGGAACCACTGCCCCAAACCTCCTCTCCTCCCCTTTCACCCGCTTCAAAAGAACTGAAACCCTTTCTTTATTGCCTTAATTACTAATTTGTCATATTCCTCCACAGACATGTCTGCCCCCCACCTTTTTTTTCATTCCCCCCCCTTGTGATTGTAAACCCTCGGGTAGGGTCCTCTCTCCTCTGTGTGCCAATTGTCATTATCCCTTATCACTGTATCGTTTGACTTATGTAATGTATGTAAAACCCCCCCGAATGTACAGCGCCCTGGAATCAATGGCGCTTTAAAAAAAATAATTTAATAATAATATAATAATAACAATAATAATCTTCCTGAAGGCTGCCAGCCACTGGTTGCTATAGCTACAGACCTGTTTTTTATCTCTTTGGTAGGCTGCCAGCACTTTTGCTATAGCTCAGACCGTTCTATCTCTCTTTATAGGCTGACAGCACTGTTGCTATTAGTACAGAAACCTGTTTGATCTCTCTGATAGGCTTGCCAGCATGGTTGTTTTTTAGCTTCAGACCTGTTTGATCTCTCCTTATAGGCTGCCAGCAATGGTTGCTATGGGTACAGACCGTTTGATCTCTTCTGATAGGCTGCAAAACATGTCACTTTAGCTAAAATTCTGTTTATCTCTCCTGATAGGCTGCCAGCACTGGTCACTTTAGCTACATAAACTGTTTGTTCTATCCTGATTGGCTGCCAGCACTGGTTGCTATGAGCTACCCCGGACCTGTTCTATCTCTTCTGGTAGGCTGCCAGCACTGGTATGCTATAGCTACAGAACCTGTTTATCTCTCTGAAGGATGGACAGCACTGGGTTGCTATAGCTACAGAAGTTGTGATCTCTCCTGATAGGCTCTGCCAGCACTGGTTGTTATAGCTACAGACCTAGTTTGATCTCTCCTGAATAGGCTCCAGCAATGGTTGCTATTAAGAACAGACACTGTTTGATATCTTCTGATTAGGGCTGCCTGCACTGGTCAATTTAGCTACATATCTGTTTGATCTCTCCTGATAGCTGCCTTGCACTTGAGATGCTATAAGCTACAGACACTGTTTGATCACTCTCTGACTAGGCTTGACAGCAATGGTTTGACTTTAACTACTGACCTGTTCAATCGCTATGATAAGGCTTCCAGACAACTGGTTGTTATAGCTACAGACCTGTTTGATCTCATTGAATTCAAAGTGAAACCAAGAAAAAGGACTGAGGTGAGATGAATCAATGTAGTGAGCCAACGCCTTTAAAGGGGTTTTCTCACTTTCGTGATTTTCTTTCAACATCTTGGGAACAGTAAATCAATTATTTTACTAAATACATTGCTCTTTTGATATCGCTCTGGTCAGGAGTTATGAGAGATTTAATCTGCTCTCAGTGTACACAAAGGTCTCTAGGTTACTGTCCAAATCCCCCTTCCTGATTAGACAAAGTGAGCTGGAGGGAGTGACTCATCATGTTGGTTGAAGCGAGAAGTGACTTGATTAGGTTTTCTTTACCGTTGATAAGCAATGGTTTTAACTCCTTAGAGCTCTATAGCTTTGTTTATACAGATGATTATATCTCCTGTGCTTATGTCATTGTTATGATCAGCTACTTACAGAGCTAAATATGCTAATCACTGCTATAGAACCACCCACAGCCTGGCCAGGCAGTGTGAGTCAGAAGCTGCCCATGACTCAGTAAAACAGCTTGGAGAGAAAACCCCTTTAATCTGGTCCTGGAGGCTGTCATAGTAATAAATCTATTTTACATACCTGTCTAGCAGATATTATTAATGTGGTTGGAGTTCTCTTTTTTGTTGATGCTGAGCTTCAAATCCCTTGCAAAGAAGTAGAGCTAGATGACAGGATTCTGCTTGACTGCAGCCACCTGTAGGGGGAGCTCCGGAGCTTATTGAATACAGTACCATTTTTTATGTATAATTTATATGCAGAAGGCTCCCCCTAGAGGTGGCTGACAAAATGACATTATGTATCTTTACTATGCAGGGAATCTGGAGCTTTGTATCAGATGTGTGGGTTTCTGACCCCTATTACAAATATATAGATAAAACAATGGTGGATGGGAAGGGAATGCACATCAGCTGAAGGTACATTTATTATTTATAGTGAACTCTAACATTGCTGTCAAAAGGTTAAGCTGCCTAGGACTGAAATAAGCTGTTTATAGACTCATGAGGTGAAGGACGTCTCCCAGAACTTCTAGCGCTCAATTTATTCCTCACGACAGATGCATGGAAATGTAAATTGACGTTGGTACGGATCAGAGCTCAACATGGAGGTCGGCCATAATGGGTGACCTGTGTCCTTATTCAGCAATCACTCAGATATTCCGAAATAAAATCAATCCTTGAGGGGTCATTGCTCTCTGGAGGGCTCCTGGGAACATATACAGCTGACATGGCCTTGGACTATTTGACCTTTAAAAGCTGCTATGGTGCCAAAGGCAAGAATTAGGCAAAAAGTTGTAAGACGGGAAGACGGATAACGTTCTGTGACTTCTCATCAATGCTGGATGGAGCACAGCAATCTATTTGCACAACTGTGCAGAGCCAAAACTTTAAAGGGTGTCCTCACAATGCTGTTTCACAAAACTAGCTCTTCACAGCCAGCTTCGGCTCAAAGTTCCTTTATCGGCTTGTGGGTGTTTCTAAAGCTTAAGGTTTCCACTTCCTGTTCAGGCTGTGGGTGGTTCTACAGCTTCAGGCTGTCACTTCCTGTTCAGGCTGTGGGTGGTTCTATAGTTTATGACTCACACTTCCTGTTCAGGCTGTGGGCAGTTCTACAGCTTCAGGCTCCAACTTCTTGTTCAGGCTGCAGGCAGTTCCACAGCTTCAGGCTCCCGCTTCCTGTTCAGGCTGTGGGCTGTTCTACAGCTTCAGGCTCCAACTTCTTGTTCAGGCTGCAGGCAGTTCCACAGCTTCATGCTGCCGCTTCCGGTTCAGGCTGTGGGCTGTTCTACAGCTTCAGGCTACCACTTCCTGTTTAAGACAGTGGCGGTTCTATATCTTTCAGGCTCCCATTACCTGTTCAGGCTGTGGGCAGTTCTACAGCGATTCCAGGAATATACTTCCTGTGCCGGCTGTGGGTGGTTCTAATCTTCAGGTATCACTTCCTGTTCAGGCTGTGGGTTGGTTCTACAGCTTAGGATACACTTTCCTGTTCTTGCTTTGGGCGGTTCTACAGCTTCAGGCTCCACACTTACTGCTTCTTGGCTTGTGGGCGGTTCTACAGCTTCAGGCTCCCACTTCATGTTCAGGCTGTGGGGGGTTCTACAGCTTCAGGATCCCAATTCCTGCTCATGCTGTGGACAGTTTTACAACTTCAGTCTCCCACTTCCTGTTCAGCCTGGAGGTCGGTCTACAGCTTCAGGCTCCCTCTCCCTCTTCATGCTGTGGGTGGTTCTACAGCAGTGACTGACATTTCAGCTCTGCTATTCTTAGCAGATCCTTTTAGAGGAACATAGGTGATGGAGGGGTTTTAACAGCAGGGTACAAGGATACAGAGTCCTAAAGGGGTAAAGTTTGTCAGTAAGAAACATAAACAAGTTCTGGTGCTGTTGATAAGACACAGCAGGAAGTGAAGTCATCATCCGAGCCACTACTAGAGTAGAGAGGTGTTCAGTAACCTAGGGACGTTTGTACACATTTTTGCAAGGATTACATAGAGTGGCTCTAACTCATGAAAGGAAGCAAAATCAGAACAGCAATGTATTTGGTAATAGTCTGCCTCCTCTTCACACTCTATAGCTATGCCTTCATGCATACTCCTTGAGCCCATAAAGGGGTGCTCCCACCATGGAGTTTGATGGCATATTGATAAAATATAGACTTTGAAGTGACACACCCCTTTGAAAACTTGAATAGTTACACCCAGTTGACAGATTCAGTAACCACTTGCCAGGAGGAATAACAGAGGAACAACTCAACCCAGAAGATGCTCCAGAATTGTTATTTCAAGAGGATTTACTAACACAGACGAGTCAGTAGAGGTGACGGCTCCTCCTCGATGCAGCTGCATCCACTGCTCTGCAACATCGAGAACTAAGCTTCTAACTTCAACTAATCATAGCCGCTCGTTCTGAGAAGTCAACATATTTTTGTTTTTATGTCTATTTATATCATTTTTAGTTCTTTCAAATGTTAATGTGGATGGTGGGAATGTAATTCTCGTCAAGTGATTATCTCCATAGCGGCGCAGGATGTGATCTGAGCCGTGCAAGGTTAATATACGGTGACTAAAGCCTGGAAACATCTGCTGCTGATATATAATGTGCCCCGAGTGCGCTATTACATACAAGGTCACCTGACACGGGACCGCCGCCGCCTCCGCCGATGTCCATGATGCAGCGGCCACCGGAACAAATCTTACAAATTACAAGCTTTATGGAATAGAAGAGATTAAAATTGTATGGACGCGTTTTTATTTCACTTTGCTTTGAAAATTAAAGGAACTCTCCAGATCATTTGGATTCAAAGCATTATGAAGAGTGCGTAGCTTTAAGGGGCAGAGCATGACACAGGGGTTGTCTGTTTTGTGCTATATCAATGCCTGTGCTAAG
Organism: Phyllomedusa bahiana; assembly: GCA_025379985.1. Lineage (NCBI taxonomy): Eukaryota > Metazoa > Chordata > Amphibia > Anura > Hylidae > Phyllomedusa > Phyllomedusa bahiana. Next base: position 21,325 of record JAODAL010046909.1, read on the forward strand.
CCCCGCCCCCACTGAGCCTCTTGTAGGAACAACACAATGTACAAGTATTTCGGGAGGAATTTGCTGTGTTTGTCCAATTATCAAATGCACCAAAGTTTTAGGTGGAAGAAATTTTGCTTTCATTTTTTTTTAAAGATATTATATTTAAATATTTTGTAAAATATTTTTAATATTATGTTTATGTATATATATTTTTTTATTGAAATTTGTACTTGTAGTCTCCTTCAGGTACTTGATTGCTTGCATACTGTTCTGCACTAGGAATATATTGCAGAACAGTATACAGTAATGGCTCTTCTATTATACCCTGCCTCAGGCCTCAGGCAGAGTGTAATAGAAGTGGTAAGATGGCAGCCGTGGAGGCCTTTGCTAGAGGCTGCAACTGGTTTTGTCAATCTTGCAATGGAAAGGGGTGCAACAATGTTTCCAACCACTTATGTGCTGCGGTTATAATAACTGCGGCATGTAAGGTGGTAAAAGGCTGTGATCAGAGTTATCTCCGATCCAGTATATTGCCGGCCTCGTATGGAGCCGCATCATACACCCACATTCAAATTATAAGATGTGCTAAAATTTTAGCCCCATTTTTAGAGGGAAGGATAAAAAATGCATTTGTTTCAAGAATATGGTACTTGTTTCAAGAAGCTCAAGCCAGTTGTGCCAAATGTTGCACATAACACTAGGAAAGAGATGAATGGCCCTAGAGGTCTTCTACAATTTACACCACTTTCTGCCGAAAAATATTATAAATAATAATAATAATAATAATAATAATAATAATAATAATAACAATAATAATAATTGTAATAATAATAATAATATATAATTGTTATATAATAATAATTGTTAATTATAATAATAATAATTATTATTATTAGTATTATGATTATTATGTTAGTATTATTATTTCTATTATTTTTTTTATTATTCTTATTATTATTTTTATTATTATTATTTTGGAGCACCATTAATTCCCGGGCGTTGTATAACCAAAGGGGTTCACATACATAATTTCAGACCAGGACAAATCACTAAATAGCAAACTGATACAGAAGGAGAGAGGACCCTGCACGCGAGAGCTTACAATCTACAATGGAGGAAGAAGGAGGCAAAAGGTGAGGGATGAAGATGTGTGTATGTGGTGTAGGGGCGGCGGGGCATTGTAGGGGCAACAGGGTTATTATAGGGGCTCTCTTGCTCCCCATTGTCTGTATCTCCCACTCATAAAATCTGTCTCTCTGAAGGTATTGAGCTCCTTCCAACACTTGGCGTCCATTGCTCTTGTCTCCCTCTCCACCAATGGCCCGTGCTCACTTGCTCCTCGGTGTCTGCATCTCCCACTTACAAATGAAGGTATTGAGCACCTTCCATCTCTTGTTACTTGTTACTCTTGTTTCCCTCTCTTCTAATGCCCCAGGCTCTTTCACTCCCCCGTATCTGCATTTCCTGGTTACAACATTGGTTGGTCTGTATATATTGAGCACTTTCCGTCTCTTGGTATTCATTGCTCTCGTCTTCCTCTTTGACAATGGCCGGCTCTCTCGCTCACTCTTCATGAACCAATGCCACCTGCAGCTCTTCCTGAGTCTTTTTCTCACCCTTTCTTTCTCCCAGTGCTTCTATGCCACCTACTGTCATGAAGGCCAACCTTTATTCCTAGTGCAATACCAGCAAGCTTGAAGTGCAAACACGACAAATTGTGATGGCTTCAAAAGGTTTATTAAACTTAAATTTGGTAGAACAGGTATGCTAGCCATAGATAGTCTCTTAACTGTCACCTACGGTTTTCCAGCTTCCTCTTCTTTAACACATTCTTTGTGGAATGGGAGTTTCCCTTTCCATCCACACATTGTCTAACCCATGTGCTTATAAATTCTACATTCTTGAGGGACTCCCTGTCCCATTAATAATCCAGACTCCTCTTACTCACAGAGGATAACACAACCCTCCTCAACTCTCCTGACCAGAGGCAAAACTAGAATTCCTAGGGCCCCATAGCAAAATGAGATGAGGCCCCACCACTTAGGAACAATAAACTAAAACTGAAGCTTAATGTTGATAATTAATGTTTAAATAATACACCTATAATACCACCATATTGAGGAAACACCAGATAGTAGAGATGGAGAGCAGGAAGCTCTACAAAAATAAACACTGTTCTTATACCTGAGAGAGGCCCCCTCAACCTTTGGGCCCCATAGCAGTCGATATGGCTGTTATGGCTGTTATGGCTATAGAGACGCCCATGGTCCTGACTCTCTCTTCTTCTCCTTAAGGGGTTGTCGTAATAAAAAAAAAGCTTTTCAATATTTATTAGGCCCCCAGCAAACTAAAAAAAACTTAAACTCCCCTTCATCCAGTCCCCAGTGCCAGCGGCGTATCCCTCCATTCTTCTTTTGACACGTCGTCTCTTCCAAATGGGAATGTCACTGCTACAGATTGTTGATTGTTGCTGCTGATTGTCTGGGAGGAACGTTCCTCTATTAAAAACCTTCTCATTTCCTAACAGGATTAATTTAGGGGCACATGACCCTCCCAACCAATCGGTGGCAGCATCGGTGACGTCCCCATTTGAAAATTGTTGTGTCAACAGAGGGCTGGAGAGACGTGCTGCCAGAACCAGGGACCGAAGAAAGTACAGTATAACTTTTTTCATTTTATTGGCTTTTTTATCAGGTGGACAACCCCTTTAACTAGCTCAGAATTGACTCCTTCCGGGTAAAATTTTCCAGGGTTCTCCTTTTCTTACTCCTTTGCCCAGTGTTTTGATGACTCCTGCTGGTGGACAGGAGAATTGCTGGCTCCAGCCTTGGGTAAGGTTTGGGCACATTTTACTTATGGCAAATTTGACCAAAATTTTTTAGACACCCCCCCCCCCACAAAAAAATGGCCACAAAAAAAGTCATGAACCCAAACAAATGCTGCATATGAATCCTACTAGGTGTTATACCTACAAAAGGCATAGTTTTCTCAGTGAAGGTCATAAATATACAGTCCATTGGCCAAAGATCAAAAGTGAGATATAAATGTGTTTGGGGTCCTTACATACAAAGGATCCTATGACCAGTTGTCTGATCTCTGTCCATGTGTATGGGCAGATCTAGCCCCATGGGCTGTAGACAGTGTCAGGGGGCAGCACACATTTCGTCGTAGGCTAGCTTACCTTCAGGAAAAGTGACCCTTTTAGATTGTCTATAAAAAACAGCATAAAACAGCCTTAAAAGACAAAAAATATTGGCTATAAAATGGCCAGAAATATAAAGTTTCAGCTCAAGAACTTCACTGAAGACGTTTGTGGTCAAGTGTTGGGCACTCTCCTGTCCAGGAGCCTCGTTAGGCATTCATGTCCTGCTCTCCGCTGCCATCTTCCCTGGCTCCCTATTGTCCGCCTGTCACATTTCATGATATCATTTATGACTTGGCGACTGACAGGACGGGATCAGTTAAGTACAGAGAGAACGACTTTATTGTACATGTTTTATTTTAAAGTGAATTTCTTTAGCAGCCGACACTCGGAGGCTTTGATTTATTCTGTTTAGGAGCTTTCGTCTGGACTTGAGCTCGGGAAATATGTGTGAAATTACATTCAGTTTAGTGTCTTTTTTTATTATCAGAACTTTCTCATTCAGTCCGCAGCTTTAATTATACGATGGCGTAATAGACATGTCTCCTTTTTTAAAAAGCGTCTTTATGATTTTACGTGGGAGAAAGTGTCTACCCCTCCTCCTCTTCTATCTAACAGTAGTCTCATCCTAAATCTTAGTCATAGTCACCGGGGTAAAGACTCAATCAGGGCCAGACTGGTACTTAAAAGCAAAACTGGCACAAAAATCCCACTAGCTAACAGACAATACTTCCCTCTCCTCCCCCTTTCACCCTCCAGTATGTGAAAAAGAAAAACTGTTTTTCAGGGTAAACATTTTTCCCACTCTCGAAATAAACGCATCAAACTCAGCAAAAAGTATAAAACAGAAACATCTAATCACAAAGTCAAGGAGATGCATAAACTCAGTCTTACAATCAGGGACAAGTTAAAACTACCACTATACAACATTATGAAACCCTAGAAAAACCGCCAATAAGATCCCATATGTTTCATAAAACCAATCCTCTTCCTATGCCCACTAATTCTTTTTCAAGCTACTAACCATGACCTAAAAAGGCTCCCATACTCTCTGCCCAAATTTTCCAAATATCTCCCCTCACGAAAATTCCCCCCCACGGGAAAATTCCCCTCGCTCTCCCCTTATCGCTCCTCAAAAACAACCGCTCCAAGTTTCTCCCGGTTTCCCCCAACTTGGAACTAAAGCCCCAACACATAACTCTCCCCACTTTCACCAGTTTTCAAAAGAACCCAAAACCCATTTCTTCAGGCTTGCTATAACCTACACAAAACCCTTTCGTCACTACATCCTCCACAAACAGTCTGCCCCCTACTTCTGTCATTTCCCCCTCTTTGTAGATTGTAACCCTCGCAGGGAGGGTGCTCTCCCCTCTGTGTGCCAAATGTCATTACACTTTTTTCTTGACTCGTTTTTACTTTTTATGTAGTAACCCCCCCCGAATGTACAGCGCCCCGGAATCAAAACCTTTAAAATAAATAATAATAATAATGTAATTGCTCCTCTTAGTCTCTGCAGAGTGTTCTTTCCTTCATGGGGCTTTCTTTGCCAACAGCATCGATATAGACAGCTGCACTCCTTTCTCTTTCTCTGGGGAAGCTCCAAGTTCAGGGCCTAGCAGTTTCAGGAAAGCTGAGTTGATCCTTGCCCAGCGTCTGTCCTCTCTTGATCTCTCTGTGTCTTCCCTGCATCAGCCCAACATGGCTGCTGCTTCGTGTGACAGTTATCACAGTCTCTAATTTGCATACACCAGGAACCAGAAACAGTGGCATCTTAAAACCAAAAAAAGAATGCAAAGAAATTTCTTTACAAATTTTAAGTCCAATTCCCCCGTCAAGGGAGGGACAGTGGCCTTGACTGGGAACCCACCCCCTGTCCCTGTACTTGACCCTCGCCCTAGACGGCAGACGGCAACGGGCGACAGGGCCCGCGCTGCCCGGGGCGGGGGTGTAAAGGAAAAATAGAAAAAGTTAGACAGTCCGGGTCAATACCCAAAACGGAAAAGGGGCCAAAGCCACAAATCAAACCAGAGGGATAAAAGTAAACCCCGAGGGGCAAAACGAACGGGGCGAGGTAAAAAACAAAGAAACCCAGGTAAGTAAACAAGCCGGGTCAGGGACACAAGTAAACGCACAATACAAATCAAGGAAAGCAAGGCAGCCAGGAAATTTTCACAGGTGCAGGCACTCAGCTACAGGGAGTTTAAATGTGATTCCCGATACCGCCCCGGGTAGCTGATTGGAGCGGCCTCCGGGTCCTCCATTGGCTGGGCGTCTGTCACTCACAGAGCTGCCAGCAGCAAGTATATCAGGGTGGGTTGCAAATCACTGCTGCAGCCTGTTGATCCCGCAGCCTGAATGCAGCCTAGCCCTCACAGAAACCCCCTTTTTGGGAGGGGCCACCGGACCCTTCCCTGGTCTGGGTTTGTCCGGGTAAGACTCATGGAATTCCCTCACCAGGTCATCAGCATGGATGGATTTTGCTGGAACCCATGATCTCTCCTCGGGACCATACCCCTTCCAATGGACCAGGTACTGCAGTGACCTTTGACCTTACGAGAATCCAAAATACGGGCGACTTCATATTCTAACTCCCCCTCTATGCAACTGGAGAGGAGGACTATGGGGCGGAGTCACAGGCTAAAATATACCTCTTAAGAAGTGAACGATGGAACACATTATGTATACGTAAAAAAGAGGGTCATTTCAGGTGATAGGCCACAGGTTTAACCACCTCCTGAACCACAAAATGGACCTACAAATGCGGCGCGATTTACCAAGGGAACTTTTAATCGCAGATTTCGGGTGGATAACCATACTTTTATCCCCAACCGCAAACCCCCTAGTACAAAGACACCGTCAAACAAATTTTTCTTCTGGATGTTCTGGGTATAAACCAAGTTCTTCTGAACTTGGGCCCAGACTGTCCCACAGATCTTTAATGATAACATCCACCCCACTGTGATCAGACGTAGCCCTGGAAAAATGACGCATGCCTAGGGTGAAAACCATAATTACAGTAAAATGGTGAGGTCCCCGACGAGCTACTATCCTGATTTTTAGGGCGAATTCAACCAACGGTAAGTATTTACCCATCTACCTGCTGATCAGATACATAACAACGGGAGTTTTTGTGTTACCATTTGATTTACCCTCTCGTCTGCCCATTAGTCTCGGGGCGGGAAGGCAGAAGAGAAGGACAGGGTGATACCCAGAGCCTTGCAAAGGGCTCTCCAAAATCGAGAAACGAACTGAACCCCCGGGTCCGAAACAATATTCCGTAACCCATGAAGCTTGACAATGTGTTTGACAAGAGTTCAGCGAGTTTTTTGGGATGATGGAAAACCCCCTTAACGGAACAAGATGGCACATTTTGCTGAAACGACCCCACTACCACCCAAATAACTGTCTTGCCATCTGAAGGAGGAAGGTCTGTCATAAAATCCATGGAGATATGGATCCACGGATGTTCAGGTATAGGTAGTGGGAAAAGTTCCCCAGGAGGACGAGTTCTGGGAACCTTTGCCTGAGCGCAGACTTCACAAGATGCCACATAGGCCTCAACACCCACGAGGCAATGACGGCCACCAGAAAATTACGAGAAATAAGCTTTTTTGTGCCAGACACTCCAGGATGCCCAGACAACACAGAATCATGAAATTCTTTTAAACTCGTAGCCTAAACTGAGTGGGAACAAAAAACCTTGAAATAGGACAGTTAGCAGGTCTCATAATCCTGGTGGGACTTAACCTCAGTGGCTAAATCAGGGGAAATAGCTGGGGACAACAGTCTCCTTGGGAAAATATAGGTGCCGGACCCTCCGAGATGCGTGGCTGGCACAGAAGCTTCTAGATAGAGCAATCACCCATCACATTTTTTCGAACCAGGTCTGTAAGTAACAAAAAAATTTTAAAGCGTGTAAAAAATAATCCCCAACGCGCCTGATGTGGATTTAACCTTTACGCACTCACTAAACAGGAAAGGTTCTTATGATCAGCAAGGACCGTGACCTGATGCTGGGCACCCTCGAGGAAGTGGCGCCATTCCTCAAAGGGCCCCCACTTAATAGCCACAACTCCCGGTTCCCAACATCATAATCCTTTCAGCTGAGGAAAATTTAACGTGAAAAGAAGGCACAAGGGCGAAGGTTTTCATAATTGCGGACCCCTGAGACAAGACCGCCCCTGCGCCATACTCCGGAAGCATCAACCTCAACGACAAAGGGTTGCTGTGATCAGCTTGAATCAACACAGGAGCTGATACAAAAAAACGCTTAACTTCTCAATGCATCTAAGGCCTCAGGTTGCCAATTACTGAACTTCCCCCCTTCTTAGTCATGTCAGTCAAAGGCCGAACTAAGACACAAAAAATACGAATAAATTAACGATAGTAGTTCCAAACCTTAGGAAGCTGTAGGGCCTTCAGAGATAAGGGGACCCAATCGAGAATGGCCTGAATTTTACCGGGGTCCATACGAAATGAGTTAGGAGTCAGGATGTACCCAAGAAAAGGTACCTCGTGCACCCCAAAAACACATTTTTCAAGCTTGACAAACAATCTATTTTCCTTCAGGATTTGCAATACCTGTCGTACATGTTTAACGTGGGACGACCAATCTTCCGAATAGATTAAAATGTCATCCATGTAAATGACCATACAACAACCGAATGAGTTCCGGAAACATCATTAACCAGGTTCTGGAACAACCGCGGGAGCAAATTTCACAACCCCAAAAGGCATCACCAATACTCAAAATGACCTTCAGGAGTGTTAAACGCGGTTTTCCACTCATCCCCTTCTCTGATACGGATGAGGTTATAGGCCCCTCTAAGGTCCAACTTGGAAAACCATTTTGCTCCCTGGATTTGGTTGAACAGATCAGGGATCAAGGGTAATGGGTATTGGTTTTTTACCGTTATTTTATTCAGTTCGCGGTAATCTATGCATGGACGGAGGCCTCCATCCTTTTTTCCTACAAAGAAAAACCCTGCACCCATGGGAGACACCGAAGGTCGGATATGCCCCTTCTGTAAGCTTTCTGCAATATATTGCTTCATTGCCAGTCTCTCTGGACCAGACAGATTATATATCCTCCCCTTGGGAAACCTCACTCCGGGCACTAGGTCAATGGCACAGTCGTAAGATCTATGAGGGGGTAGTATCTCCGACTGTTTCTGTGAAAATACTGCAGCAAAGTCACGGATAAAAACAGGAATCTGCTCCACCTCAGGAAGGAGGAACAAGAGGAGCAGTGCCAGAGCCCTGCAAAATTACCTCCAGCAGGTCACTAATCTTCATGTGTCTGATCAAACTGCCAGAAACGACTCACTGAGGGTGGTATGAGAGCCCAACATCCACAAGTTGGTTTTGTGCCAGGAAACACCAAGATTCGACATTGGCACCCTGTGCTCTTCACAAATGACAGCAGGTTCACACTGAGCACATATGACAGATGTGACAGAGTCTGGAGATGCCATGGAGAATGTTCTGCTACCTGCAACATCCTCCACCATGAGCGATTTAGCACTGGGTCAGTATTGGTGTGGGGAGACATTTCTTTGGACAGCCACACAGCCCACCATGTGCTAACCAGAGGTCCCTTAACTGCCTTTAGGTATCAGGATGAGATCCTCAGACTCACTGTGAAACCATATGCAGGTAGAGTGGGCCCTGGGTTCCTTCTGATGTAGGACAATGCTCGGCCTCATGTGGCTGAAGTGTGTCAGCAGTTCCTGCATGATGATGGTATTGATGCTATGGACTGGCTGCTCGTTCCCCAGACCTGAATCCAATTGAGTACATTTGAGACATAAGGTCTCATTCCATCCACCAACGCCACGTTCCACCACAGAGTGTCCAGGAGTTGACTGATGCTTTATTCCAGGTCTGTTAGGAGATCCCTCAGGAGAACATCCATTGCCTCATCAGGAGCATGCCCAGGTGTTGTAAGCAGGTCACAGAGGCACTTGGACTACAGGCCACACACACTGATTCATTTTTTTTCT